>WWET01003525.1:134163-145520 GCA_011038615.1 Limnodynastes dumerilii | reverse complement strand
TTTTGAGGGTGACTCCAAATCCATCCCTCTATGGGTTAATAAATTTGATTTCCATTGATCATTTTTGTGTGATTTTGTTGTCAGCACATTCAACTATGTAAAGAACAAAGTATTTAATAAGAATATTTCATTCATTCATTCAGATCTAGGATGTGTTGTTTATTTTTTTGAGCAATGTAAATTTTCATCTGTTGCAAGAGGTGATGATTCCTATCCCTAGTCTAAATAACAGTGTGATAGTAAAGATGGTCAGTATCTGTGTGTGGTAAGCAATTCAAAGATATATCCCTGCATGCATAGAATACAATTAACTTGACTCCCCCTGAAATCAACATGGTATTGCCCAGGTGTAACCTTACTCTCTTAGGGGTCTATTTACAAACTTCATTTTCATGCGATAATGCCCATTTAAATGTGAAAATGAGCATTATCGTATGAAAATAACGTTTTTAATATTTACAGACAATGGATCGCCATGGAAAATATTATTTTCCATGGCGATCCATGTATCTATTGGGGGTTCGTAATATTTACAAAGCCTGGGAGCGTAGTTTTACAATCTGCTCCCAGCGTAAAACTAACGCCATCTCAGTCGTTAGTGCCTTTTATCCCAGCGATGTCCCCATATTCCCCCCTTTTCCTCCCCCTAATCGCTGTTATTAGGGGGAGGAAAAGGGGGGCATGTATGGGGAGACCGCTGGAATAAACCAGTGTGTGCAAATGTACAAAAAAAAAATGTAAAAAAAAAAAAAAGTGTTTTTTTTAACTTCTATTTTAACTTAAAAATAAATAAATGCACATAAAATATGAATTATTGTAAAAAAATGTAAGAAAAACTTACCTGTCCGGAAGACGCATCCGACTCTGAAGATTTCAGAGTCTTGATATGAAGACACTGCGCATGAGCAGTGTTTTTCATACCGAGACTTAACATTTTCAAAGTCCTGTATGGGAGTCTCTGCGCCTGTGCAGAACATCATTCATAAGAAGTATGAATGAAGTGACCTGCGATGAGTCCAGAGATCATCGTGGGACCTTGCAAGGCAGGTAAGTTTTAATAAACTTAATGACTGAAGCTGCCAGGCTCGCTGCGAGCCTTAAACAGATTTGTTTATTAAAAAATGAAACTAATCGTAAATAGAGCCCATTATTTCCATCTCCTTCTTAAGTCAGGACCAAGCCCCAAGTCATTTATACAGGTGTATACATATGTTCAAATACAATTACCAGTACAAACAATGAAATCATTGCTGGGCTCAAAATACAGATATGTTACTTATCTATGCTTTGAGCCCAGCACTGATTTAACAGATGTTATTTGTATTTCCATAGCTATTTCTATATGGAGAAACAATCCTCGAGATTGAAGACATTTTGGGGTTGATTTACTCAAGTTTCATATAAAAAAGACTATTCTGAAAAATCCAGTTCTAGAATATACAACATAAATGATACCTTAAATTTGGATGATTGCTACAAACAATTCTTTTAAGGCATTTTTGTAAATCCATTCAATGACCTTTACAATGCTATTTCACTTGGCAACAAGCCCCAACACCAATGGCTAAAGGGGAAATAGGACTATACAGCAGCATAGCCTTTAAAATACCCACAATTTAAGTGTTTTCATTAGTGAAACACGCATTTGACAATCCTTCTTTTTATTTGTCTTTTGTATAGTGTGCTTTTCTAGATTTAAATGAAAATAGTGACACCATACAACATTTACAATGCAAAGCTGTTACTATGGTGCATATTTTGAATATTATCCTGGTTACTGTGTACAGACACAAAACATGTTGAAGAGCATGTTCATTCAGGTGTGATGTAACCTAAATAACTCAAGGCAGGGATTTTTCAAAGCAGTAGTATATGGCTTTATTCACAGACTATTTGAAATGCTGCAGACAGTGGTGTTTAATTTACAATTCTTATTTAAGGGTTATATCCAACCCCCTATTCAGGAACAGTTAGTATGTTGCTTTTATTAAAAAGCTAAAGAATTTGTGAACTAGAGTTTGTGCAAAAAATAAAAAATACTAGAATAAAGGGACACAGTTAATCATATAAATATTTCTGCTCTAACTAACTAACTTGTGTATTACATGATTCTCAGCTAACTAGGAATATGGATGATTATTAATGCTCTGACCTTTTAGACACATAAGTATTCTTGACATTTGTAATAACTCTCATCATAATACAGCCTACATTAGGAGCGATAACTAGAACTTTGTTCACATAACAGTACTGCAAAATGTTGCTTTTATAGTTCAATGTAGTATCGCTTTCCTAGAAATATTCTTTATCAGTATAAAATGTGCAATGTTTGGGTGACCAATAGGAGGCATCTAGACTGATAGTTAGGTTCTCCTCTACAGACTTGCTCCTCCAGCTACTGATGAACTACACATTCCTGCATGCTCTGATAATCATTGAACAACATGCTGGTGCTTGCTGAACCACAGTCAAAGTACAAGTGCTTACTAGAACAAGTATTTCCAATATAAAGGACAGCAATCACAAAGACAGCATACAAATAGTAATAAAAAAAAATAAACACACACACACACACATTGTAACTGGAACTGGATGTAGTACAGAAATCTTTCACAATATTACATGATAATATAACAAATATATGTACGTCATTATCCAGTGCAGTGGTTTCAAAACTCCATCTTCAAGCCTCCCCAGTGGTGCTTGTTTTCCATATCTTTCTACAGAACAAGGGATATAATGATAGCACCTCTGGATCTTTTAAACAGGTGGTAATGAGACACCTGTGCTACAGCAAGGAGATCTGGAAAACAAGTACTGCTGGTGAGCCTTGAGGATTGTGTTTGGGAACCACTGATTCAGTTGCAATTTATTGTCTGCAATCAAATAGGAGGCTATAGAAGAAGTGATGCTAAATTGCTTAGTAATGGATCTAATCAGTGAAGCCCTTAGCCACTCATTTACAAGCATGCTTGTGATTGGTTACATAAAAAATGACATTCCTGGTCAGCGCATTCTTATTGCCACAAATGATCTAATACTCCTTTCATATCACTGCCAAAAACCTAAGTCTTGGAAAAATCTCGGGTATCTGGTGTTGATGTGAAAGGTCCCATTGCTGTAGACCTGGGTCTAGTGACCCGGGATTCAGACCCGGGGAAGAAAGAAGAGTTTTTCACAGGTAAGGTGTCAGTGTGAAAGGTACCTTCACAAAGACAACTGATTGGATAGATTTGTTTACTATTGCTATGGCAATAGTAAACAAATCACTATGCCAGGAGCAAGCACTGAAAAAGGAGCAAGCAGTGGTTTAGGAGTCCTTGTAGGACTCCTCGTCCGCCGCAGTTCCACTATTGTTTACTATGAATTTAGTAGTTGCCTGTCTCCTTTCTGGTCCTCCTCCGGACCAGAGAGGAGACTACCAACTACTAAATTCATAGCAGGTAATAGAGGAACTGCAGGTGGACCAGAAAGGAGTCAGACAGCTACTACTATAGTTGCCTGCCTCCCTTCTAATTCACCTGCAGTTCCGCTATTCACCCCTATGAATTTCGAAGTTGGCAGTTTCCTTTATGGTTCGGAGGTGTTAAAAGTCATTTGTAAGACATGGTTAGAAAAACCCGGGTTATTGCGTTTGGTGATGTGAAAGCGGTATAAGAAGGTGCAGAAACCTGTATTTTTCCCTTTTTCATATAGAAGAATGAAGATTATGCACAGATGCACTATTGCAATGTTTTGCTTCCAAGCTTTCTTGCACATGCCCTCTCTTCACGCTTCCAAACCTAGGTGTTAAAATATTTATTTTAGTGATGCTATGCAAAAGCAAAAATGCTATGCAAATTAACTTAATTTTTAACTTTTGTGGCAGTCGGTGATGCTCAGTTGCCACAATGAAAGATATTCAGAGAAATTAGTTGGCTTTCAGTTTATAGGTCCATTTCACACTACTGATCATGAACTGTTATGGTGCCTGCTGAAGTCACAGATCAGTATATAAAACCCTTTCCCCAATTATCTATAGGCCTATAATAGCATAATGATTCTAGCTTTTCAGAAATGTAAAGTCAATGGGGCGGATTCAAAGTCTGGGAGTAACAGCAAGTACAGGTGGAAATACATACCTTCACAAAACCACGTTGAACTGAAGGGGAGGCAAATTTAAATGGCCAAAAATAATTATAATTCAGAGGTAGTGTTTCCAAGCTCTGCTGTAAATAACAGTGTTAAAGCTTTACAACATTTGAGTTCTATGTGCAAAAGGAAAAATGATCCAAAATATTTTTTGGCAAAAAAATCATTAATTTGCACCTCTCACCTTCAGGTGCACCTGTTGTTGCTGTTACTCTCCTACTCTGGCTCAGTCTCAAGGCTTGTTTACATATTATAGAGCGGTTGTGCTGTTGACTTCACTTTTTTATAGTTCCATATAGATGGGATATTGCAGTACACAGTCATGTTTCATCAGTGCTTATTCATGCAGATTTGATTCCTGAGTTCCACCTCATATTTTATCATTTCTTTATTAAATATGTTTTATTTGTTTCATACTTTTAGAGGCCAGCTTGATTCGCTACTGAAATCCTATAATTGCTATTATAAAGACCAAAAGAACCTTCAGATAGCATATGAACAAGTAAGTAACCTTAAAATAAATATGAATGAAGATCCAGCACTAGGGGCCTGATCCAGAGCTACGAAATTGCCGTCCGACGGGCGAATGCGTACGTTCGCCCGTGCGAATAAACAAGCACGCCCCTAACACTCCCATAGTAAAGTACCTGCTTACGGCGGCTATACCCTACACTGGGTACGACCGTCGGCCGTACGAATTTTCGCACATAATACGCTGAGCGTACGGGCTTAGCACGCCCATACTGTACAATTTAAATGGCTATCCCCGCCTCCGTGTAGTAAAACGAGCGCCCAGGCGACCGTCGTACTGAACGCACGCCCCTCGAGCGAAAAATTCGCACACCATACGACCGCTATACGCTCATGTCGTCCAGCCGACCGGAAGCTGTCATACTGGGCATGCGCAGTGCGAATTTTCGTACGAAAATACGCAAAAAACCGTCGTACGCTCGCCCGTCGGACAGCAATTTCGTAGCTCTGGATCAGGCCCTAGGTGTATAAGCTAGCTGATATTAGAGGTAATTAGGGTCTACCGCCCTATGTATAAATCTCAAAAATGTATAAAACCTCTAACTCTGCGCTACACCATTACATAAAAAACAGAAAACAGCAAGTTATCATTATATATGCCTAAATATAAATAATGGCACAATGTAACGTTTTGTGCCTAAAATAAAACAAAATATCACAATGTGTCCCTAAATAAATAAATAACAAGTATCACAATGTGCACAATATTAAATAATAAACCATATGATGGCAGGCAGCAATCAAAGTACATTAAATCTTTATCTTGTGTGGCAGCGATCTTTTCCAGCAGTCACTTGGAAAAAAGATGAAACAAAAAAGAGAATCTAGTGTAGCAAGTTTTTAACAGTGTATTTCAACAAACAATTCTCTACAATGTTAATAAAATAACACCATAAAAACAAAATCACACTGCCCTCAGATCCCCTTCCCCTCGTACCAGAACATAGTCGGTTAGTTTGTGATAAAAGCCCGGGTTCCAAAGTCCTGCTTGAGGGAATAGTAGCGCAGATCCACGTGCATGCCAAGTCTTTGAGAAAGGGCCCGGCAGGGCTTGAAATGCATCAGAAGGTGAATACCTACACTCCCAAAGGATGTCTCCAACCGTGGACATCGGCACGTGGATCGGCGTTACTATTCCCACAAGCACGACTTTGGAACCCGGGGCAGGGACCGCAAAAGGGATTTTCCCAAACTAACCGACTATGTTCTGGCAGGAGGGAAAGGGGATCTGAGGGAAGTGTGATTTTGTTTTTTGGTGTGATTTTATTAACATTGTAGAGAATTGTTTGTTTTAATAAACTGCTAAAAACTTGTTACTATAGATACAGGTTTATGGGCGCTAAAAAAAATGGAATAAACTTAGTTTGTATTAATAGCTGCCGTCTAGGGGGATAGTGTGTATACCCCTCGTATTTCAGAGAAATATCTACTGAAACTAAAAAGAAAAAGATGAAAATATATAAGACAGCGCTGATAATTTTATCTATAAATAATACAAAAATAACTCACCAATTCATATACTACAAAAGGTGGCTATAATGAATATGCTAGACACTGGCATTTAAGGATAACAAATTTATTCATTAAAAATACATAAAACATATATAGCAAGGACCCCAAATTTTAAATAGATATTGGACTATTTAGGTAGAGACTTAAAATGTCTCTAAAGTACTAACATCCACCTTAAATTAATGTATACTCTGATGATCACAGTTACTGATGAAGTTGGTAAATGGATGATATCACAAAATGCGGCAGACGCCGCACTTACCTTGTCCCTGGTATCCGGAGAGCGCCTCTTGTCCGGCGCGCAGCTGCAGTGTCCCGTCGGAGGCCATCACTGAAACAGTGACAGCCTCTGTCTCACCTTCCACTCGGCCGCGGCGTCCCTCGTGGAAGCTTGGCGCCAAACTCCGCGGAAGCTCCGGATCAGGGGCGCCGCCATCTTGCTTCCGTCAGATGACCACGGTCAGCCAATCAGAAGCTACGGCGCGAATCCTCCAGCCAATGGGCGCTATGGGCGTCCTATTTAAAGCCTGTCTGACCTGTAAGACATCGCCAGAACAACTAGGTCTCCTAGGTGCCTGGTACTACTTCATCCTGCTCCTGCCTTGGTCCAGTCCTGCTCCTGCCGTTGTCCAGTCCTGCTCCTGCCTTGGTCCAGTCCGGCTCCTGCCTTGGTCCAGTCCTGCTCCTGCCGTTGTCCAGTCCTGCTCCTGCCTTGGTCCAGTCCGGCTCCTGCCTTGGTCCAGTCCTGCTCCTGCCGTTGTCCAGTCCTGCTCCTGCCTTGGTCCAGTCCGGCTCCTGCCTTGGTCCAGTCCTGCTCCTGCCGTTGTCCAGTCCTGCTCCTGCCTTGGTCCAGTCCGGCTCCTGCCTTGGTCCAGTCCTGCTCCTGCCGTTGTCCAGTCCTGCCAGTCCTGAGGTCCTGTCTCGTGGTCCAGTCCAGTGGTCCAGTCCTGAGGTCCTGTCTCGTGGTCCAGTCCAGTGGTTCAGTCCTGCGGTCCTTTCTCGTGGTCCAGATCCAGCACCCCAGTCCAGAGGTCCAGTCCTAAGCATTGAACCCTGAGGTCCAGTCCTTCGGTCCAGTCCGGAGCCAAACCCTGCGTTCCAGCTGATGCTCTCAGCTGCTACCAGTCTTGCCACTCCGGTCCTGCTGTGATCTACCCAACAGCCCACCTCTACCTGCCACATCTATCTACGAACCAACCTCCGCCAAACCTCAGTGGACCCTACCTGGGCATTTGCTGCCAACATCGGACTTTGCTACCATTTCCCGAACTCTGGGGAAATACCCCATACCTCATTTGGGACTCATACCTATTGACACCTTGTATGCTACCCTCAGTCATTAAACCTGCTCAATTTCATTTTAACCCAACCTTGTTGTCATTATCTCTAAAACCTGGAATCGATCCCAAACATTCACGGAACATGACAGATGAAAGGTTTAAAACCTTTACCTCCCGTTATATATCCTCAATTTCATGCTATACAATTGATCTTCATCCATTTACCAACTTCATCAGTAACTGTGATCATCAGAGTATACATTAATTTAAGGTGTAACCAAGTATTTTAGAGACATTTTAAATCTCTACCTAAATAGTGCAATATCTATTTAAAATTTGGGGTCCTTGCTATATATGTTTTATGTATTTTTAATGAATAAATTTGTTATCCTTAAATGCCAGTGTCTAGCATATTCATTATAGCCACCTTTTTGTAGTATATGAATTGGTGAGTTATTTTTGTGTTATTTATAGATAAAATTATCAGTGCTGTCTTATATATTTTCATCTAAAAACTTGTTACACTAGATTCTCTTTTTTGTTTCATCTTTTTCCAAGTGACTGCTGGAAAAGATCGCTGCCACACAAGATAAAGATTTAATGTACTTTGATTGCTGCCTGCCATCATATGGTTTATTATTTAATGTAGTGCACATTGTGATACTTGTTCATTATATATTTAGGGACACATTGTGATATATTTTATTTTAAACACAAAACGTTACATTGTGCCATTATTTATATTTAGGCCAGTGATTTTCAAACTGTGCGCCGTGGCTCCCAGGGGTGCCGCGGCGCTCTCACTGGGGTGCCTAGCAATATTTCTATTTCCTATTGTATTCTATTGTATTTTTGTGAGAGTTTGGGAACCACTGATTTAGGCATATATAATGATAATTTGCTGTTTTCTGTTTTTTTATGTAATGGTGTAGCACAGAGTAGTCAGAGGTTTTAAATTTAAAAATAAGAGTAAAAGAGGTAGAAATATACACCTGGAACACCTGGCGCTCTATACCAATATCATGGAAATAATTTCACTGAAGCGCAGGCACCTTTCTCTGTTACTGTGTCTGCTTAAATAAGAAACACACTACTTTTCTTATTTAAATATCATGGATTAAGTTGTTCAACTAGCGGAAGCGGGCAGAGGCGTATGGGCAGCAGTGTGCCCATCTTTCTTTGCTCATTAATGCTACAATTCCATCTGAAAAACAGACGGATGCACAGCTTTGGATCAGCCCCTATGTGTCAGCAGGGTGTGGGTCACCACTCAGAATGGCCCTATTCTGAACTGGCTGGGAGCAATCGATCCCCGGAGCACTGAACACGGTGCTCTGAAAAAGGTAAGTAAAAAATTAACCCTCCACTTCCATGACCCTAACCATTACCCTCCCTTCCCTGTAGTCTGACCTTAACACCTAACCCTAAAAGTCCCCAGAGAGGTTACTCACCTCCCTGGTGGTATCTGCGGCGGCTACGTTGAGTCCGGCGGGCGGCACTCCAATAATGAATGCCATTCAACCCATTCAATTTAAAAAAAAAAAAAAAATATCAAAGACTGTCTATTTGAAATAGAGAGCCAAAAATAATTTTTCAGCTGTCTCTACTTCTAAAAGGCTGTATTCTGGCCAGGGACTCTCACCAGTGTCAGCACATACATAACCCAATACAGCTATATTGTGAACTAAAACTCTTACTTATGTATGTGCTGTCACATAGTGCTTTATACTGTTTGCTATGGAGTATTTATACAGTGGTCACTTTTGGTCCTTGGCTGCACCTTTTTCCATTTATATATACATTTGCACACATTTCCTATATTTGAATAGAAGCTCAGCCTGTGTTCTCTTGTTACTGGAAATATACACTTAGGCATTTTAAACTGAAAGCAAAGAATAAAAGAAATTTGACTCCCCTGAAAGTACCGTATTTGCCGGCGTATAAGACGACTGGGCGTATAAGACGACCCCCCAACATTTCCACTCAAAACATAGTTTGTTATATACTCGCCGTATAAGACTACCCCCCCTCTTCCGCACACCTCCGCACCCATCATCATCATGTCTGCCCAGCACCCATCATCATCATGTCTGCCCAGCACCCATCATCATCATGTCTGCCCAGCACCCATCATCATCATGTCTGCCCAGCACCCATCATCATCATGTCTGCCCAGCACCCATCATCATCATGTCTGCCCAGCACCCATCATCATCATGTCTGCCCAGCACCCATCATCATCATGTCTGCCCAGCACCCATCATCATCATGTCTGCCCAGCACCCATCATCATCATGTCTGCCCAGCACCCATCATCATCATGTCTGCCCAGCACCCATCATCATCATGTCTGCCCAGCACCCATCATCATCATGTCTGCCCAGCACCCATCATCATCATGTCTGCCCAGCACCCATCATCATCATGTCTGCCCAGCACCCATCATCATCATGTCTGCCCAGCACCCATCATCATCATGTCTGCCCAGCACCCATCATCATCATGTCTGCCCAGCACCCATCATCATCATGTCTGCCCAGCACCCATCATCATCATGTCTGCCCAGCACCCATCATCATCATGTCTGCCCAGCACCCATCATCATCATGTCTGCCCAGCACCCATCATCATCATCATCATGTCTGCCCAGCACCCATCATCATCATCATCATCATCATGTCTGCCCAGCACCCATCATCATCATGTCTGCCCAGCACCCATCATCATAATGTCTGCCCAGCACCCATCATCATAATGTCTGCCCAGCACCCATCATCATAACCCCTGCCGCCCGCCGCGTACAGCAGCTTAAAGCGGCAGGGCTTTTAAAAAAAAAAATACATGCCAGCTATACCCGGCGTATAAGACGACCCCCCCACTTGGAGGCATGTTTTTCGGGTCAAAAAAGTCATCTTATACGCCTGTAAATATGATTTTTCCCTTGTGTCAATTTCCTTTTATTTTCATTTCTGCTTCCGGTCAGTTGTATCTTTGTAGAAATCACTGCTCACTACTGAAAAAAAGCAGAAAAATAATTAAAAAGAAACATTTACAGTATCAAAATTATATTTTAAACAATGTGCCGTTAGGGCATGCTGGTACTTGTAGTACTGCAAGAGCCAGCATGCCCATGGGTAACAGGAAAGGCAGTCCTGGGTAGAATAACAATAGCCATTACGCCCTGTCACCTCCCCTATCCCCCACCTTTCCCAACTGTGAAATATAACTAAATAATAAAGAAAGAAAAAAGCAGTGTTAATAAAAAAAAATCTATAAAAAAAAATCAGTTTGTCGCTTACATGAGTGATGATCTTTTAAAAATTGCTGGATGCCTCTTGTCTTCAAACTCAGCCTTGGGAACCCCTGCAGAAGGCTGATCACTACCTTTCTGTATGCTGGCACCATGAAAATGACATCATTGTCATCCAACACCTCTATTTGTAAACTCATTTGTATAGGCAGCCACCCTGTGAGTAATGCTTGTGTAGTATAAATGCAGTACAGAGATTGTGGTGAATGAAAGCAGTCAATTTAGCAATATCAAATATAAGGAGTACTATTTATCACTGTAACCTCTGAAGTGTTTTGTCCCTAGTGTGGGACTTTGTACATAGCTAATAAAAATCTCAGGTATACTTGCATATCTATTTTCAGGATGACAGTGATCAGATTGTCTTATCTGGACTTACTGAGATATTCTGGGGAGTCCAGCGACCTATCCGGTTCAAAATTCAAGATGAAAAATGTATTTCTTCGGAATCTATCCAACTTCCAGAGGTTATTGGATCAAGCATAGCAAAGAGGTATTGTTTCAAAACAAAAATAAACACACGCACGCACACACACAAAATTAAACCAAAATGTATGTGTGCCAAGTAAAAGCCCACTTCTGCTATTTCATAT
>WWET01003525.1:96765-109986 GCA_011038615.1 Limnodynastes dumerilii | reverse complement strand
ATAGGGTGCCAGCTCACGTGTGTGTGTGTGTGTGTGTATATATATATATATATATATATATATATATATACACCATGTTACATTAGACCAATTTTAAAAGTTTTCACTACCCACCAGTGTCCCATCATAACCAATGCAAGTGTGCAGACTAATGATTATGATTAAAAATGAAGGTATATCTTTATAGCTTCCAAAGCAAATATACTCTTTAAAACAATGCCCGATTGTATCTTATGGGACATTGCACATTTAGCATTATTTTTGCACAAATAATTTCCATTATAAAGTATAACTTCAAATAACCATTATACCTTTTCTGCATTAATGTTTGAATGCTGCCGTGATTAGTGAAAACAGCCTTTGTTTCTGGAAAAGAGAAATATAAGATATTACCATAAAAATATACCTATCTATTTTGTATTTATATGTATTTCTTATTGCCATCATCCATACTGCACCTAACATACCTCTAGGTCAAAGCATGCCTGGTGGTTGTCTTCTTCACAGCATTTTTTGGTAACAGCTAAAAATTCCTTGATGAGTTCATCAAGTTTCTCTTGTGGCAAGGTATTATCCAGTTTCAGGAGCTGGATAAGTAATCTGCAATTCAAAGAAATCCTTTGTTAGGTTTGAATAAAAATGTAAGTTTGTTAAAAGGGTATTTAGTACAATAATATCTGACTGCTGTTGATAATGTTCTTCCACTCACTCTATCACACTCATAATCTTGCTGTTTACCAACTTTAGTTTAAACTTCAGCCCTGTCCTGGCCCTGTTTCCACCCCATCCATACTCTGGCCCCGTCTGCTTGGGGCCTCAGCTAGCCAATCTCCGCCCCAAAATTAGATTGACCTATTCACTAAACATCTCCAGAACTTACTTCTTTTTCATGTGTTGGCTTTCTGAAGCTTTACATATGTCTGCAGTGAGGTGGAAAGCACTTTCCTCTGGTTGTACATGTTTGTAAGTGAGGTCTGGACCCAAACCAGTGAAGCATGGTCTTCTGAGAGAATATGAGTCAGTGCAGCAGTGTCTAACATTATCATTTATGAATACAGTTTTCTGTCTCTCACATGTTTCTCCAAGTAATATATCCAACTGCATGGAAAAAAGCAAAGAAATAAGATTTAATTTGTGTTTATATTTTGTAATATGAGCAGACTGTCAAGTGACATAAATGATATGTATAGTGAAAGATACTGGATGTGGCCAATGAATCAATAATAATCATAAAGGGGTTTTTAAATAATAAGTTCCCAAACACTGACTGTATACAGTACAAAATGTTTAAAGATAAGCAGGTTACAAAATGCTGCACATACCCAGTACAACGTTTATATAGTACATACTCACTTGCCTCTATATCTAAATCCTCCTCCCCTTATATTTAGCTTTGAATATGAGAAAAACATGGAAATAGACTTACCTTTTCCTCTCCGCAACGGATTTTCTGGTTTTCAGGCAATGCACAACATTTGGCTGCAATTTTCGTCAGTTTACCTGAGATTTCAAGTAGTGTTTCAGAAGATACCTGAGGCATTTTCATTGCGTAGCGGGTAATTAGCCTAAAAAATAAGAAAAAATATAAAAATAAGTCCTTGTACGACAATCAGCCTACACCCATTTGGGATATATATATATATATATATATATAAGAATTGTGTTTATAGTGGGATAGAATATTAATTAATTCTGTATATTCCAATAAATAAGTAGGGATTACAAGTACAATATATGTATATAATAATAGTGTAATGAAAAATAATTAGTACAATACATTTTAATTATTAGATATTGCCCTAAATAAAACTATTTTGTTTTATAGTGAACTTTGTGTACTTTAAAGAGCAAAAGACAAGGCATTATGCCTCAATATCCCTACTCTCTTCATTGTCATAAAACACTGCCTAATAGGAATATGTCCTCTTTAGCCTTGATGTTTTCTCATAAAATCTCCTCTTTGAAAACATCTAACAGTTAACTTTTTGTGGTACAAGGTACAGCCAAATACCAAAAGTTATAAATCAGAGAAATTAGGTGTTACAGTTAAATTTTAAATGACAAGGGGATTACAACATTACTGTACATCAAAATATTGGAGGCCCCATCCCTCCTCAATAGTGGATTGAACCTCGCAGTCCATCACAGCTGTTCCCCTTGTCCCCTCCTGTTGCTGGGCCTGGGAGTGGAAGTTCAGCAGTTTCTTTTGCCATTTTCATTAATTCATCTGGTGTGCAGGGGAATAATATAACACTATAGAATATAGACTTGTACCTATATCAGTAATTGCTATATAGTCACAAGGCTGCTCGTGTTGGTCCTGACTGGAAAGAGCTAAATATGGGTTTTGATGGTTCATTTAGGGTCTTCAGGCCTCCCAGCCAGCCAATCTAAATACAATATTTCCCACATCTACAAGCCGTGTATAACAGTTTGAGAGTTCAGTGTGTCATTCACTAAAGAGGCCTACAGAGAAATAGGCAATTCTGATGGTAAAACACGTAACAATGGCTTTGCTATTTTGTCTATTGTGGTTATTAGGTCACTGGATTATATAGTACTAGACAGGGCAGGATTTGTTGTGTAATGCTTTAGTTTTCTCTGTTTGAATAAAACAATCCAAGGCTGATTCCACCAGCAACTCTAGCAATGCCCATATTCTGTTCTCCTATTATAGGGTTTCTAGAAAGTTCAGAGTAATTAGTGTAATACTAGAAAACTTACGCAAGTTCATAGTAATAAGGACCTTTAGTCTGATAGGCTTCACAGTTCTCTTTTTCTAAGCGATGGAGCTCCTTGATTCCAGCTTCTAGCAGTTGAGGCTGTAGATAAAAAGAAATGGCATTGTCATGTGGACGCTTCCCAAATGCTATACAATGATTAGAGTGATAATCTTGCTGATAGTGTTGGTATGCATACCGCAGTTTTGTAGCATTCATGTGGGTGTTCAGTTGCACAGCATTTTATAAGAAGATTCTCATACCCTCTAGCAGTTCGTAGTAGTGATTGTGGCGATAAGTCACCATGCCTTCTTGAAAATTCATGGGTGAATCTGTAAAACCACAAATATTACAATTTTCAATGAGACAGGTTAGAAATGTTATCCTTGTTTAATCTAAGAATAATTAGAAATGTATAGACAAATAAAAATCAAATTCAATGCTCAATGACTTGACTATTATTGGTGAAATTGCCCACAGTTATAGTAAATTACTTTTTAAAATACGTTTAAGATGAATAATTCAGATGCATCAATTGAGGGATTGTAAAATGTCTTTAGCTTTTTAGATTTTTTTTGTTGACAGGTGTCTCATGAGTCATGACATTACACAAACAGTCCCATTAATAGTGGCCTAAAATCTGAGACATTTGTATCTTGATATCATGATATACAGTATAATAGGGCAGAATTATGTTTTGTGCAGGTAGGGTACAACTAACCTGTGGGGGCCCTATATGACCCTTTTCATCATGAGATCAAGAACACCCTGAGTCCTGCTACTTCTCAGCCCCAAAGACATGGTAGATAAGAGTTAAATTACAGACTTAGGGCTGGATCCAGAACTACGGCCGTCTTCCACAGACGGCCGTAATTCTTTGAACGATAGCTACTGCGCATGCGCAGTAGCTATTGTACGTAATCTGCGTATCGTTTCGATACGTAGATTGCGTATATGCGGTCTAAAAGAGTTAAATTACAGACTTAGGGCTGGATCCAGAACTACGGCCGTCTTCTAAAAGACCACATATACGCAATCTACGTATCGAAACGATACGCAGATTACGTACAATAGCTACTGCGCATGCGCAGTAGCTATCGTTCAAAGAATTACGGCCGTCTGTGGAAGACGGCCGTAGTTCTGGATCCAGCCCTTAGTGACTTATTACAGTGATACAATAGTTTGCAATGCAAAGCAGACAGAAACATAGCAGCTAGTCTATAAGAGTAGTGTTCCTCATAGCCTACCTGATGCACTCAGAGTTGATTCACACACCAGGGGTAAAATTTGTGGGCCTCCATATGTGGCCCCTTACTATTTGCCCCGCTGTGTAATAATTTAAAAATATTGGTATTTCTAAAAAAAAAAGAAGAAAAAAAACTTACTCAGCCAAGAATTTATCTTTATCCTCTTCATAATGTTTGCACACATGTTCATCATCTACAAACTTTGTTAACTCCTTGGGCAGGTCAGCTGGAACGTCATCATTTGGTAAGGCAAGGATACAGGGGGCACGTTCAAGGAGAGACTTCTCACAACAACCTTTCAGGTTGCTTGATAACTTTTCATAGTGATCACAAGTGTGTTGTGTGAATTCCAGCTGTCAACAAGAAGAAAAGTTTTATATGCATTATGTTAGGGTTTTATAAAAATTTGACCTACTTAAAATAAGGCTCAAACGCAATACAATAATAATAATATGTTGCCACCGTTAATTAGAATGATGGTACATTGCTCATAGACTATGCAGAAAGATTAGCACAGACATGGAATAGATTCTGTGATTCTATGATTAGGTGCTCCAGAATTCACACCCACCCTTGAATTGAATTGAATAATAGTGTTATTCTATATGTATTTTAACAATTATGAAAAGACACCTGTTTGCATCATTGTTGCTTGTACATGTATTAAGGTGTTTTTAAACAGACACTGGTTGTCAAATTTTAGCTTAGGTCCAGTTGTCTATTAAACAAAATGATACAGACGGGCCTTCATTTGGCCAAGGTTTACCATCCACTATGTTTTAGCTAACTACAATTTTACCAACCTTGGCTTATTTACTAACCACAAGAACATAGCTTATTTCAAGACAATTATGAAAAGTGTTTTGAAGATAAAAACAGATGTAGCTAAAACCTAATTACGAGTTACATTTATAGAATAGGTTACAGTTTTAATGTGTGTGTGACTGAACAAGAACATTTTTATTGTAAATCTCTTTTGAGATGTTCTAAAAAAATGTCTTTTTATGACCTTCAGCATGATGTATATTATACATTATATATTGAGTTTATAGAACAATGTGACAGTTTACTTACCCTTTCAATCATGCATTCTATTACATCACCTTTACAGCAGTCCTTATTCAAATGTACAATTTCATGGGTTAGTTTGTATACAACTTCAAAACTAGCACCGGGATACTTCTGGCTAATTG
Source organism: Limnodynastes dumerilii (assembly GCA_011038615.1). Classification (NCBI taxonomy): domain Eukaryota; kingdom Metazoa; phylum Chordata; class Amphibia; order Anura; family Limnodynastidae; genus Limnodynastes; species Limnodynastes dumerilii. Next base: position 104,826 of record WWET01003525.1, on the reverse strand, counting down.
CAGCTAATTTACTGGAGAAGAAGGCAAAAGTAAAAAGAGGTTAAGAAATGGTTATTATGTAAAATGCACAATGCTCCTTTTAAGAGTGAATTTTCTGAATACATTTTAATGCAGTGACTACAACCATTTTTTTTAACCATAAAACAGCTTTATCCTTAAAGCACTTTGTCTGAAGCAATGAAAACAAACAATTGTGTCTGCTAATTTAAAGGAGTGGTAAAAAGGCATATAAGATTCTACATTATGGAAAAAATATCAGTCTGATTGTTGGCGTATATTTAATATAAATGCATGTTCCCATCTATTATGGTAGCCAAAGGGAGGGTAATCTTAAATTATCCAATTGGATACCTTCCCTTTTCAGCTTCAGGGCTATGACATAATTCAATATAACAAAATCCGAGAAAAATTGTATAATATTATTATGTAAACTTACAAAGCCGAGAAGGTTCTTTCTGGGAAATCAGCAAGAATTCGACAGGTTTGTTTCTGCAAACTTTCAACATAATGTGTTTTTTTGGCAAGTTCTAACCCCTGTAAGTAAAGGAAATCTTGTGTTATTCAGTGGCACATAATAAAATAAATAAGGAATGTAGTAGCTCATGAATATTTCAGATACTACCTATAAAGGATTGTCATGCATTATCCAATAATACTACTAACAATATGGTAGATAATAAAACCACTATATAAATGCAGGTTCTACATTCCCCATAGAAAAACTAAATGCAGCCACTAATTCTTTTTCAGCATTTTTGTTTAGTATAAACTATACATGTCCTTTATGTCAAGATGTATCATTTTACCCTTAAGTGAGAATACATCCTTTACTTAAGTGTAGGTTCTGCAAGTGAAGCAATCCAAACCTGAAAAATGTTCTAAGTATATACTGAGGTATATGAAACAATTGTAGTGTGAATTCTTTAGTGCAAAGAAGGAGTGAGCAAACTTTTCTGCCCGTTTTATTTATGCCTATAGCCTTCAGCCTCTATTCTCATTGGTCATACAGTGCTCATCATGTCCTATCAGCTCTATGCTGTTCCTACTTATTCATACTGCAGACTGACTGATATTACTGTGCTTTACCGGACTGCAGAGATTATTCCATCTCATGCTTAACAAATGTCTGTCTCCTTTTAATTAGACCATATTCTTTTTAAAGGGTTTGCAAATGAAAAACACTGAATAATGATTAATTACTTAATTACGTATTAATATTCTTATTGGAGGGTTTGCCTAATATAAATTTGAACTTTCTTGTCATTTGTTGCTGGTCACACAACAAATATATTGTTTTTCTGAATGATTACTACCTCCACATTTCCCTTTAAAAGAGGTCAGTAAATGTACACCATAATACAACATTTCTTAGGTATACTGCTGTAATGGAAAGTATTATATGCATTATGCTGACAAGAAACAAATTCATTTCCAAACCTTACCCGATCTTCAAAACATTTTTGTTTGTCTTCAGCTGCACAGCATTCACCAACAACTGTGTTATATTTAACAGCAAATCCCACAACTACTGGGGGGTAGAGTGTCGGGTGCTTCTTACCAATTTTATCAATGTAGCTGAAGAATATAAATCAAACATAATAACTGTTACACAGAGGCAAAGCGATCATTATGCTTCTCTTGGAGTACTTCTGCTTGTTAATAAAAAATAATAAGCAAATAAACAAATCTATATAGGCTATGCTTCCTTGTGTTTAATTTAGAACATACATTTATAACATATATACCGGTACTTTGTTTTAAAATAAATCAACCATGCCAATTTATTTTTCATTGTGAATTTCTTGCCAGTGTTGTGGGTCACGTCTCCTGGGGCTATGCTATAGTATATAAAGCATATTAAAAACTTACTGGTCAAAAGCATGTTCTGGATGGTCTTTGTGTTCTTTGCAGATTTCCTCAACATCTGGTTTCTTATATGGTTCCTTTATATCTTTATGCTCTCTAAAGCAGGTAATCCTCTCTGCTTCCTCCTTGGTACAACATTCTGGGATCCATGGATAACTCTTATCTACGTCAGGGATTTTGCAAATTTTGTCATGAAACAGAGTCGTCTGCAAAAGGGAAAGAACAAAAGGTAAAAGAGCAATTAAAATAACTATTATAATTGACATAAGCAATTATAAAGCAATGGAGAGTTTTGTGACCCTGTGAAGATTCCAATATGCTTTTAGTATAGCAGAATACACCATCTTTCTACTAAAAAAAAGTGTTTATAAATGTTTAATTTAAGTTATACTATTTTTTTAATATAATTCAGGTCTCCAGCTATTTAAATATCTCTAATATATCATTATGCCTTGCAACAAATCTCTGGATGGTATTTGGGACAAGGGGCATGTTTACAGCATGGCTAATGACATAATGGCAGGGGCATGGCTACACATCAGTGTGAGCATAACACACTGGACTGGATCCTAACCTACATGCAATTACCGCACACACGGAGGTCTATCTGACCGCATGGAAGTGGAGAGTGAGCTTCCCGTCACTCATCTCTTTCCTACGGATTCTTCCCTCCGCACACCTGGCATACTTTTGGCAGACAGAGGGGAAAACCTGCCATGTTGGACGTATCTCATATGACACAGAACTGTGTTGCATATGATAGGAAAACTGCTGCGGAACATCTGGATGGCACATGCACACTTTTGTCCAGACATCGGACTTTGTGTGAGTAAATCAGGTGTCGGACAGGAGTATAAATCAGGTCCATTGTTACTGCTAGACAGCCCCCCCGCCCCCCATGCATATTTGCTATGCACACCATTAGCAGGTTTGGTGCACACCTGTTTATTACATATACTTCTCTGCCTCGATAAGGACGAAGAAATGGAGCACTGAAGTAAACACTATCACTCCAGAATGGAGACTCATGGGAGTTATGTATTTATATTTAATATTTTTGTATTATTATTATTGCTGTTAATATTATTGTTGTTTTCTAGACTGAGACAGTGTTTTTCTGTTCTTAATAAAGCAAGCACTATAATAATACGGCAATAACTAACTAACATGAAACCAGATGACACAGTATTCTGGGCCTGATCCAGAACAACGAACAACAGGCGACTTACCCACGCTGGATGCACAAGGTGCCTGTTCCATGCATACAACACATGCCCAGTACCATAGTAATGCACAGAAGTACTGCGTGTATGAAACTGGTTTCTGTATGTGCAGAACTCCTATATGTGGGACACGCCACACTTCTTTGCATAGTTTATACGCACGGTGGGCTTGGCTTCCTATTTAAATCTTACAGTAAGGGCTGGGATTAGCCCTTATGTATGATTGTCTTATAAACATGTTTACACCTACATGCAGATAAGATAAGGTAGGGATCTAGAAATGTACATGAATAGGGGAGTGCCCTTTCCATAGAGCATGCTGACGTATGGTACCCCTTGGTGTGTCCACAATACACTCCTAGTTCTGAATCTGGTCCTCTTTGTCTAAAGCCACTGTACAGTCTAATATGTGAAGTTAGATCATACCAATGGTTTCTTGCAGTCTGCCTCTTCTTCGTGATTTACGCAGTGCTTGGCAAAATCGGTTATTTCGTTCCGAAATTTTTCGTGTTCTTCAACAGAGCATTTTTGAAAGTTTTGTGCCACCAATGCCAACACTCTGGAAGAAAAAACACGATATAAATGAATAAAATTTATAAATATGGAATGCACACTTGCTGCGATATTTGTGTCCCTTGTTGACTCCTCTGCACATACAAATGCTGCATATACTTCCCATGAAACATTCCAAAATTTCAACTTCAATAACTGAGTATAACATGTTTAGTCAAGACATACATTAAAATTCCCCAAAACAAATCGACACTAGCATTCAATTAATAATTGGCACAGTTCACAAATAGCATTATGCGATTGGACCTATAGAAATGGAGGGGCATCGTATTACAATATACAATATAGGCGTGGAATCTAAGGGCTCAATTCAATTACCCATGAAGATGGGAATACGTGTGAAGTTTGCTTATTTCCATCTATTGCAATAAGAAAAATGTGCGTATTTTAAATGCACCTCTACGAGGTGCGAGGTAAAATCCGCCAAGCTAATTTGCGGAAAAAGCATCGCAACCAGGCATCACGGGCAATTGAATCAGGCCCTAAGTACATACCAACCCAGACTTCCAATCCACTGAAATTTTATATGTGAACCAATTGGAAAAGTTAATGTACAGCTTCGAGCACAGTCAGCAGAGGTCTAGTTCCCATTCAGCATCCTGTATCAGAAATAACATTGCTACTCTTACAGCTATCATGCACTACATGCACATGCACTTTTTACTACAGTTTCTTATATAAGATGCTGTGAGTTATAAAAAAAAAGAGAAATTTCAAGCTGTTGATGAAGGATCATTGCTGTCTTTAAATAAAGGTTAGCTTTGGTTATTTTAGCTCAATAATCAAGACAAACAACTGCATTAATATTATCTGCTGATCTTTAATGCAGATTTGTTTAACATACAAATTGTGCAAATAAAAAAATAATGTTATAAGCAAATTACTTACATATGGTTAAAATTTTGTTCTCCTACTTGTTTGTAAATTCCACCAATGGTTCGGGAATGATGATCTTATGAGAAAAAAAAAATAAAATTAATTAATGAGTGAGAACTGACCACTTAATATGCAGTCTTAACCATATGTAATAATGCACCTAAGTGAAAACATTCACATCCCTTTACCGTATAGGATCTTACTGCACTGTGCCTGTTAATATCAGTGTTACCAAATAATGCATTGCTAAAAACCTCTATCACAACACAAGCAAACCAATAACTTTTCCCCATAAGATACCCAGCAAAGTATGAATAAACATTGTATAAAACAGGCATAGGATACCTTTGGCACTCAATGTGTTACAGAACTACAACTCCCAGCATGCTTCAACTGATGTCTAGCAAAGCATGATGGGACTCATAGTTTAACAACACATCAAGTGCTGTAGATTGTCTATGCCTGGTTTAGAACAATACATACTGTATAAACTATTAAATAGAGTCTCTGGAGATAGGCCCCTTTCAAACTGGTTTGAGTTTTGCCTCTTCCATCATGTATATATGGTTTTTAAAGGGAATAACTGTAAAACAGATTTTTTTGCTTCATTTGACTTCCACCAAATACTTGAATCTACCATAAACAGAATCAAACCACCAGAAAAGAAACATTTTGATATTCAATCATTTGCTCTTACCGACATCTCGCTTGTGCAAATGTCTGGACTCAGATATAGTGGAGCAGATAAACAAACAAACCAGAGCTAACCACTTCATGGCTGCAGATCTTTGGAGGAGGACCTCTTAGAAGCCTAAAGAGAATGAAAAAACCTGGTGAATTTATATGGGTTTTCTGGATCATAGTTAGAAATTATTAACTCATTTGGCTTTTCTAATTCATTAATATTTAGCTTGTCATTGTAACTAGTGATGGCAAAAACATATTGTTTAATCAGTGTCAATTAAGTTGGTCTTGGCACTCATCTCTTTGAAAGTCCTTGTATAACTTAGGCTTTTAGAGATGAGCTAAAACAAAGTCTTTGGTAATTGGGCTTTGAAATTACGAACAAAAGGTTAAGCAAAGTGATCCTTGATATGTTAGCACATATGAGTCTGTGTTCATAGTCTGCACATTTTCCAAATGCATATAAAGGTCAAAAAGAGAAAAAAAAATCAAATGTATTAGCTTCCCTATGCATATTATTAGCATTTTTAAACCTTTGTCTGTGTAGATCAATAAAAGCCATGATGATAGTGATATTTGGGATTAAAAATATACATTCACAAATAGGCGCCTAAATTACAATTTTTTTTATTGTAGCATTATGAAGACTGAACAAGGTTTTCTGCTTGAATAACCTACAAAAGAAGTAAATGCATGGTCCTTTGTGTGGTTATGGTCGCAACAGCAACCATCACAAAATCATCAATGACCAAGGGAATCTTCGCACCTTTCCTGATTTACAAGCCAATAGCAATCTGCCATGGAAAGGTGTACTGGCACTACACCCAACTTTGTCACTTCCTTATGACTAGTGGTATCGCTTGCACACAAAACATTGAGACTCCCTTTGAGAGCATTTGCACAGCACAACATCCTGTCCATACAGTATCAACTATTTACGGCCTGATTTTTGATGATTTGTGTCTGCATCTGCCTAGCTACACAACCGCTTGGGAAGGAGACCTGGGGGAGACTATTGAAGAGAGCACTTAGATTAAGGCTTTCAGCGTACCATGATTGTCTTTTTTAGTATTTCCGTGGTAGAGACCCTTTACAAACTTTTTTTCTAGATGTTACCAGTGCCCTGACATTCTACACCAGATGATTCCAAGCTAACCCAACCTGCTGAAGAAGCAATCAGACTCAGATGACCCTCTACACATTTGTTGGTACTGCCCCCTGATCAAGCCCAACTGTGAATCCCATCTGGTCATTTGCATCTGAAACCATGGGAGAGGCAATGCCAACAGGTCCTTTGTTTTACCTATTTACCTTTAGGAACCTTCTATGTCAAAATGCAAATGTTCACTGCTACACCATCTCAGTAAAGCCTCCAAAGCCCTCCCTTAGTTCACTAAAGTGAATTTTTATATTGACATGGATGAGCTAACCTCTGACCCTGGACAGGGATATTAATGTGATAAACCGGGTGGTAAGGGCTACAGGTTTTTATTATAATTGATGGTATTAGTATTGGTGGATTGCAGAGAGGTGTGAGCAATGAAAGAAAACTCAGAAACACTACTAGTTTTAATAAGATAAATTTAGTTTGAATAAATATTTAGTCTTTACTTAATAAATTTAGTTAGGGATAGGCAGAAAACTTTTTCTGAATAGCAAAACAGTGAATATGCATCAAATTAAGTTGTAAACAGCAATCTTTATAGTGTAACAAACAAAATGCAATATTTCTAATATATAGGTTATTCATTTACTTTCCTCCTTTCACAAGCAAGAATGGTTAAAAGATTACACTAACCAGGTTATTCAACAGACCGTTACAATTACCATATACTATCAAAGCTATATGAGAGGCTACAATGTATATTTCATCTAATCAGCTCATATTTAACATTTTACTAGCATTTTCTAATACTCAAATTATTTACATATAAATCCAATCATGAATACATAACATTGTTTACAAATAACTATTACATTAATGTAATAAACTGGCAGTCAAAAGGCACTAAACTCTTTTCAGTATGAGAGGAATTAATTTAACTCTAGAGATCTGAAGTTCATTTAATTTACTTAGTTTTTAGGTCTGGCCTCAGACAGTTCATCAAATGTCTCCCTTCTCCTCGCTCTTCTTCTGCTATGGCTCTCTCTAACACCTTAGGTCCCTTCCTCAGCTGTTCCACTATTTCATACTATCTCTCCCAGCACCTTCAATAGTTCCCTTAGCTGCTCCGTTATCACCTCCATTTTCTCTCTGCTCACACCGTCGGCACTTTCCTTCTTAGCTGCTGTGTTATCTCATCAACATTCCCTCCTGTCAGCACTTTCTCCGGCTTCCCCCGACATCACCAACGCATACTCTGTCTGCACCATCAATCACTCTCTCCCGGCTGCTCTTTTAACTGCTGTCTCCAACTTTCCACTGTCACTTTCTATTTCTTTCTCAGCACCACTGCCTCTTCTCCTCTGTTCGTCTCTTACATGCTTTCTGCACAGCTCACTGCCTTTCAGACTCTCTCTCTCTCCTCTGCCTTCTAATCTCCGGTCCTCTGCCTTCACCACCTGTCAGCCTCAATCGTTCCACTCCTTCACCTCTCCACAGCTCAGCGCTACCCCTGGATTCCTCACAGAATCATCACCTCACACCAACTGCCCGCCAAAACTCTCCCTTAAACAGCCAGCCTCGCGCACAGCAATCTTGCCTGAAGCTTCCAGAGGCATCACGCGCTGTGCAGCGCGTGCCTCTGTTTACATGCTGTTGCCAGGCAACAGCCTTATGCCGTCTCCTGGCTCTCCTGCGCACCCTGCACTTTCAGTCTGAAAGTGCAGGGGTGTCACA
>WWET01003525.1:74408-92019 GCA_011038615.1 Limnodynastes dumerilii | reverse complement strand
CATCATATAGCAGCTCTCCTGCAACTGCAGCCCGTCACGTTAGACCCCTCTCTCTTACACTCTCTGGCCAATGGTCTTACTTCTGCCACCGTTTTCTGATTTTTCACAGTCACTCCTCCACTGCTCACCGCTATCGCTGCCTGCCCCAATTCTCCGTTCTTCACACCCTGCTTCTCCGATGCTTGTCACACCTGTCACCACTTTTTAATTAAATTTCAATTCCTCCCTCACGATCTCTCCTCTTCACTTCACCTCAGCTCCGTCCTCACTCCTGTCGGCACCTCTGCTCTTACTGCCACTGCCTTTCTCTCTAGGCTGTTCCCTCTCTTCACAGCTCAGTAACCTAACCGCTTTCCTTCACCATTCCCCTCACAAAACAAAACAACCGCCAAATCCTCTCTCCAACCGCCAGCCTCGCGCACACCACTGCTTCCCTGAGGCTTCCAGAGGCATCACGCGCTGCACAGCGCGTGCTTTACCTGCTACTCCAACCGCCAGCCTCGCGCACTGCTCTGCTTCCCTGAGGCTTCCAGAGGCATCACGCGCTGCACAGCGCGTGCCTCTGTTTACATGCTGTTGCCAGGCAACAGCCTTATGCCATCTCCTGGCTCTCCTGCGCACCCCTTCAGTCTATCTCTCCAACCGCCAGCCTCGCGCACACCACTGCTTCCCTGAGGCTTCCAGAGGCATCACGCGCTGCACAGCGCGTGCCTCTGTTTACATGCTGTTGCCAGGCAACAGCCTTATGCCATCTCCTGGCTCTCCTGCGCACCCTGCACTTTCAGTCTGAAAGTGCAGGGGTGTCACATTAACACTTTAGGGACATTTGTTCCTTTTAATTAGAATTTAAAACCACAGACAGGTACACAGATCTAATAAAAACCTGCCCTCTCACAAACCCAGCTCCTTGCTTATAAAATAAATACAAAAAACAATGATAGCTAAAATGCTTGACCCCTTCCCCCCAACAATCTAGTAAACAAAGTGCTTTGACCAACTAATTACTACAACCCGCAAACACTGGGAGCTCAGTGAAAGTGAAGTTCTCTCTATCTCACAAACTCCCCATGGTACCCCTTTATTAAGCTGGCATAAACATGTTTTAATTATAAATACATTTTTACCTTGTACCTGTGGGTCTACCTGCTGCTCTCCTCCATCTATTCCTCCACTCTATCCTATTCTCTCTCTCTCTCTCTCTCTCTCTGTATGTCTTACTCTCTCAATTCCTGTCCCTTCATACTCTCTTCCTCCACTCTGTTCAGTCCACTCTGTCTTCTTTTTTTCCCTCCCTGTCCCTTTGCCTGTTGGTCTTCTGCTCTGTCTTCAATCCGGTTCTGACTTCCTCCACTGTCTGCTGTCTGTTTCACTGTTTTTCTCCCCCCACTAGAGCTGTCTGTGTATTGCTAACTGCCACCGAAGCTGCATCATTCTGAGGTAAGTAATTAGCTGTTAATTAGTAGATGGGGTTAGGGATAGGATTATTTTATTGCTGAACGGCTGAATTGGCATTATAATATTCTATGGAACAGGTGTTGACTAAATGACAATGGGCTACATCCAGACTCCCACACGCTCTACATGTGTGCGGGGGTCTGTAATTACACATCGTAGAGGGGAGTGCACGTCCCCGGCTTACACTTACGTGTCCAGAAGGCTACCATAGGTTTTACGACTTGATCTGCGTCCGTACAGAAGTCGTAACAATGCTTCCCCGTCCCTGACCCTTCATTTAAATGGCTATCCCCGCCTATATGGTGGAGATACGGCATCCGTATCTGAAGGGTCGGCCCCTTCATCGTACCTTCAGTTATAGGTAACTTAGTTACATACATATGAACAGTGGTCAAAGTGGAAATTTAGAAGTGGTGGTATGAAAATATAGTAATAATAGAACTGAATGGAAATTTATAGCTTTTCAATTAACCCAGTGAGGAAAGTGACGGTATAGCATACCCCTATATACCCCCTCATGCAGAGTCCTGCATTTGAAGGTATGCTTGCGGAAAATCTGGCGCACACATGTGCCAATGTTCCTAGACAGGGGACTTACGCAAATGACTTGTTGTACTTACCTCTGGAGCCGACCTGATCTCAGAAAACAAAAAGCTTATTATTTAAACCTGTTGTTCATTTCATTCCAGCAAGTTATCTGTCGTATAGCTATATATACAGTTGAAACTCAAAAAATTTGAATATCCTGCAAAAGTCCATGTATTTCAGTAATTCAACTTAAAAAGTGAAACTAATATATTATATAGACTCATTACATGCAAAGTGAGATATTTCAAGCCTTTATTTGTATTAATTTTGAAGATTATAGCTTAGAGCTTACGAAAACCTCAAAAATCTCACAAAAATAGAATAATGTGACAAGGTTCAATATTGTAGGCTCAAAGTGTCACACTCTAATCAGCAAATTGTTCCAAACACCTGCAAAGAGTTCCTGAGCCTTTAAATGGTCTCTCAGTCTGGATCAGTAGAATTCACAATCATGGGGAAGACTGCTGACCTGACAGTTGTGCAGAAAACCATCATTGACACCCTCCACAAGGAGGGAAAGCCTCAAAATGAAATTGCAAAAGAAGTTGGATGTTCTCAAAGTGCTGTATCAAAGCACATTAATAGAAAGTTAAGTGGACGGGCAAAGTGTGGAAGAAAAAGGTGCACAAGCAGCAGGGATGACCGCAGCCTGGATAGGATTGTCAGGAAAAGGCCATTCAAAAGTGTGGGGGAGCTGCACAAGGAATGGACTGAAGCTGGTGTTAGTGCATCAAGAGCCACAACACCCAGATGGATCCTAGACATGGGCTTCAAATGTCGTATTCCTCTTGTCAATCCACTCCTGAACAACAAACAATGTCAGAAGCATCTTACCTGGGCTAAAGAAAGGAAACCAAGGTCCCAGAGTCTGGTGGAAGAATGGAGAGGCACACAATCCCAGATGCTTGAAGTCCAGTGTGAAGTTTCCATAACACCTCAGCAGTGCCACAGGCTGATAGCATCCATGCCACTCCGCATTGAGGCAGTAATTTGTGCAAAAGGGGCCCAAACCAAGTACTGAGTACTGTCAGTTAGCACCGACAGCATCGCGTGCTGACCGCGGGCCTCCGGCTCCCCTCGCCTTTACTTACCTTCCATCTCCTCTCAGGTCCTGGCTTCCGTTCCTCCACTCAGGCGCGCTGTCTCCGGCTCTCTGCAGGCTTCCGGCGCTATGCGCCTGATGTTGCTAGGGCAACGCAGACACTCTTTTGCTTTCTCTGTCGGGCCAAGTCTGGAGGCATCCTGGTTACCGCAGCAACACCTCTCCCTTCCGTTGGCACGCTCTCTGCATCCTCTGAGTGGCCAGCTCTCATTTAAATAGCCTCCAGCACTTACAGCAGGTGTTGGTTATAGTCTCCCTGTGTTTCTGTGTCAGTTCTGTTGCTATTTCTCTCTTGCCTTGTGCTCTGATCTTTTCTTGTGATATTGGGCCTGATCCAGAGCAACGCTCGCAAGCAAGCGTACGCTCATCGTATGCGAATTTTCGGCAAAAAATTCGCAATGCGCATGCCCAGTATGACAGCTTCCGGTCGCCCGAGCGTCATGAGCGAATAGCGGGCGTATCGTTAGCGTATTTTTCGCTCGCTGGGCGTATTTTTTTTACGATGGTCGGCTGGGCGCCCGTTTTACTACAGGGAGGCGGGGATAGCCATTTAAATTGTACAGTATGGGCGTGCTAAGCGTATTTTCTCAGCGTATTTTCTGCGAATTTTCGTACGGCCGACGGTCGTACCCAGTGTAGGGTATAGCCGCCGTAAGCAGGGACTTTACTATGGGAGTGCTAGGGGCGTGTAGGTTGATACGACGAGCGTACGTTCGCATTCGCCCGTCGTGCGAATTTTCGTAGCGCTGGATCAGGCCCATTGAGTGCCCCATTCAGTCCTACCCAGTTCCTTGCCTTAATACCTCAGTGTCTCTCAGTCCCTCTCTCTCTCTCCTTATTGTCCAATCCATTTTTGTGTTTACCTATCCGTTGCTGGCTGCCTGTTTCTGTTAACCCCTTAGGGGGTTCCCGCCGTTTTGATTGAGTGAGTGACTGCCCTGGTTTGTGGAGTTCGTTCCATCTGTCCCGTCAGCCCCATCTAGTCCTCTGTGTCCGTTCGGTGTTTTTCGTGTAGTTTGTCGCGGTGCAGTTTCTTCTGACCGGCCTATTCCCCACTACTATATTCTATCTTTCTAACCTAATACTCTTACTAGTTCTTCTGCTCTTCTCCCGGGTAATCTCTCTTGGGCCGTAACCTGACGGATTCCTACCAGCTCCAGTCTATCCCCACCACCAGGGGCTCTAGCGAACACCCGGTCCGACATCAGGATCTACCCCCCTTGCGAGTTGCTCGCCCTTTTCTCTCTCTCTGTTCGGTCACCCCGGTACTCTGCCCAGGTAAACCCGGGGTACCATAACAAGTACATATGCATGATTATACTTTTCAGAGAGCTGACATTTCTTTATTTAAAAACCTTTTTTTTTATTTCATGTAATATTCTAATTTTGTGAAATTCGATTTTGGGGTTTTCATAAACTCTAAGCCATAATCATCAAAATTAATACAAATAAAGGCTTAAAAATGTTACGGGTACCCAGGTACAACACATGTACCGATATAGTAGGTACCAGAGATGAGTAGTCAGAATAATGAGGAGTACTACTGACAAACAGGAGGGAGTAGACTTCCCTATTGGTATGCTCTGAGTAGGGCCAGACATACAACAGGTGTACCGACAGGGCAGAGACCAGAGGTAGGTAACAGATACAGGAAGAGAGGCTAATAGCTGTACAGGAAGGACTGGCCTATTTTAATGTTAAGCCCTGGGCTAAACAGACCCCCAAAGGGAAAAAGGGAGCTGAGAAAGTAGCTGAGATGCGGGGAGCTACCGGGGTACACAGGATACACAGCATACACACTCTGACAGGTGGTAGAATCAGAATGGAGCTGGGAGTATAGAGAGCTGCTGGAGTTAGCTCTAAACACAGCACACACACTCTGGCAGATGTCAAACACAGAATGGAGCTGGAGATACTGAAAGTTGCTGGAGTGAACTCTAAACACAGCACACACTCTGGCAGATGACAAACACAGAATGTAGCTGGATACACAGAGTTGCTGGAGTGAACTCTAAACACAGCACACACACTCTGGCAGATGAAAAACACAGAATGTAGCTGGATACACTGAGAGCTGCTGGAGTAAGCTCTAAACACAGCGCACACACTCTGGAAGATGGTAAACACAGAATGGGGCTGGAGTCAGATGACCGCGACTCAAACACCGAGAAACAGAGAGCGAGGCTGACGGCCATCACCGAAGTGAGACACCGCCAGCGCTCGCAAACACACAGGCGGACAAACAGGACACCACGAGGACTGGGAGAAGGTAAGGGTAACAGGGTGAATGGAAAACAGCAGACGTAAACCAGACGCTATCACCGGCAGTGAGAAACACATGGGGAAAGCTATTTAAACTTCCTGCCACCAATCAGAGTCTGCAATGAAACACACCCCCAGCAACAGTGCAGTCCGGGATGCTATGTCCTAAATACCATCATGTAAGGCACAAAGTTAAATGCTGTCAGTTACTCTGACAGCGTGTAACAGTACCCCCCCTTGATGAGGGGTTAAAGAACCCCTATATTTGGGTTTGTGAACTTTCTGTGAAACTCCCTAGTAAGTCTGCTGGCATGAACATCCCTAGCTGGTACCCAGGATCTCTCCTCCGGCCCATACCCTTTCCAATGCACAAGATAATGCAGTTGTCCCTGAACCATCTTGAATTTAACCTGTGCCCTGTGCCTGTCCTCGCTTGTCTTAATTCTAAAAGCTGACTGTCTCATCATTTTGTTAACAATCCCCCAAATGCGTCTTAAATTACTGGTCGCCCCCTGCATGCTTCAGGATCTGAGTCAGGGATGGCAAGAGCATTGGCCCTAGGATGGAACCCTTGAACGCAGAAAAAGGGAGACATCCTGGAAGATGAATGGCATGCATTATTATAAGCAAACTCTGCCCACGAGAGATTATCTGCCCAATTATCCTGAAATTTAGAAACATAGAATCTGAGATAATGTTCTAAAGATTGGTTCACCCTTTCTGTTTGCCCATTAGACTGTGGGTGGTAGCCTGAAGACAAACTAATCTGAATTTTCAACCCTTTACAGAAAATTTTCCAAAATCTGGCAATAAACTGAGGACCTCGGTCCGATACAATGCCTGTGGGCAGACCATGAAGACGAACAATGTGCTTGCTGAATAGTGAGGACAGACACTGGGCAGGTTTTCCAGGGGAACAAAGTGCGCCATTTTGGAGAATCTGTCCACCACAACCCAAATGACGGTACAACCAGAAGAGATAGGTAAGTCCGGAATGACGTTTGGGTACAGGGAGGGGGAGGAGGGGTCCTGGAGGATGTCTTATTCCGAGCGCACTCTTCGCATGCTCCCACAAAGTCTTTGACATCCTGTGAGAGCATGGGCCACCATACTGAGCGGGAGCAAAGTTCAAGGGTTCTTTGGACCCCCAAATGGCCTGCGGTTCTGGATGAGTGATGTTGGTTGAGAATAGCTTTTCTGAGATGTTCAGGAACATACAGGAGATTATTGGGCTTGGTTCTAGGTGCTGCTCCCTGTGCCTTCAGGATTTGAGATTGTAAATCTTGAGTGATCTCTGCTATGATGATGGATGAGGGCACAATGCTCTGAGGAGTGGCGACAGCTTCTTGAACTGGAAGAAAAGAACATGTCAGAACGTCTGCTTTTTTATTGAGGATTCCCGGTCTGTAAGTGATGGTGAAATAAAATCTGGTAAAGAATAGAGCCCATCGTGCCTGTCGAGGATTCAAACGTTTAGCAGATTGGATGTAGGATAAGTTCTTAAGATACGTTTAAACAGTTATGGGATGAATGGCCCCTTCGAGCCAATACCACCACTCCTCAAATGCCAATTTGATGGCTAGAAGTTCTCGGTTACCCACATCATAGTTCCTCTCGGCTGATGAGAATTTTTTACTAAAAAAGGCACAGAAATACAATTTAGAGTCTTTTGGATCTTTCTGGGAGAGAATGGCACCAGCCCCTACGATAAAGGGCAAGTCAGGATTAGGATGACGCAGGTACGGGGCCGAAGTGAAGGCTACTTTTTTTTTTTTTAATCATTCTTTATTTGAAGTTAAAAAAAAACCAGTACAGTAGAATACATGAGTATGAAGTGGGTATTTGCGGTTCAATATGTCAATCATAAGTATAACTATGACAAAGATTTTTGTATTGTTTAACACAAAGTATTAAAACATTGGTATAAGACAATAGCTGTGACTGAGCAACTTATAATGCACAATGAGATTAAGCAGCAAACTACGTATGCTATCCACATAGTATACAATATTAAATGTCTCTTTGAAAGGGGTTACTATCTATTAACATTGCTTGATGGTACCAGGTGGTGGGTTGGAAACATTTAGTTAATATTTCTTTAGTATAGCTAGGTAAGCTAATTATATAAGCTAACCATGTATGAAAAAATTTATTTGCCCGTTGTTCCTTATTATAATTAGTTTCGACCCAATCCATCTGAAAAAGGAAGGGTAGTCGGGACGTAGCCATATTTAACATTGGAGGTTCCTATTCTATCCATTTGGATAGTATAGCTTTTTTTGAAGTGGCTGCCACATACAATAACAATCTCTTCTCTCCACCGGAGAGACAACGGCACATCTCTGGTATATATATGTTCCAAAAGGCTTAATCTAGTAATGGGTTGACAGAAATGCAAAATCCTATAAGGGCCACTGAGCTCCAAGCATTTAAAGATTTTAGAGCAAGCCCCTGCAGGAAAATTTGGGTTAGCAGAGAATGTGAGAAAAAGCGACTGCTCCAAAGGAAGTCCTAATTTTTTCCGGACACGCCACCATGCTCTGCAGGTGGAGAGCAGTAAAGGATTGTCCCTTAATTGTTCTGGCAAACTATTAGGTTTCATATGTAATAAATTTGCAAGGTGAATATCAGGACAGAAGGATTGTTTCCTTGTCTATGTTAGTGTAAAGATTGTCATTCCTGACCCAATCGCGTATCTATAAAGTGCTGCCAGATTATATTCTTGGGCACATGGTAAATTAATCCCCCCTAAGTGCAGTGGTTGTCTTAGTTTAAATAAGGAAGTCCTAGGTCTTTTATTGGCCCATATAAATATTCAAAATATTTTATCTAGAAAAGCACAGTCCCCTCTAGGTAAAAGACAAGGGAGCATCTGAATATAGTAAAGAAGTTTGGGAAAATAAACCATTTTCAATAAATGACATCTACCAAAGGGCGAGAGTGGTAAGTGTTTCCACCTACATAGTTCTTTGGCAATACCCTGTATTACAGCAGGAAAATTTTCTCTATATAGATGTGCTGGATGTGACGGAATATTTAATCCCAAATATTTGAGAGAATTATGGGCCCACTTAAAAGGGAATTGCTTACACCATCTTTTACCTTCCTCTGGGAAAAATGCCAGGGCCTCAGTCTTATCGATATTATCCGTGAAGCCCGATACTGCTTTAAATTCCTCTAATTTTTTAAATAAAAGTGGAACAGCAGCTTTTGTATTATGCATGTACAGCAGAAGGTCGTCAGCAAACGCTGCCACCTTGATATCGGTATCATTCACTCTAATTCCCTTCCACCCATTAACCATTAACCAAATGTCTAGTAAAGGAATCAAGGGCAATATTAAAAAGCAAGGGTGAAAGGGGGCACCCTTGCCTAGTTCCCCTTTCTAGCGTAAATCAGGAAGTATTTAAATTATTTATAGTTAGAAATGCTTTAGGGGTATCATAGATGGCTCGAAATGCTTTTACAAATGTGGGGCCGAAATACTGGAATTTAAATATTTGAATCAAATGACTCCAAGAGATGCGATCGAATGCCTCGTCGGCATCAAGGCTTATAATAACATTGGACTTTTCTTTTGCTAGGTGGGTGTGAACCATTACAGTGACCAGTTGTTTCACATTCTGCACAGAGTGTCTACCTCTGGTAAAACCTTTCTGGGCCGGATGCAAGAAGTTTGGAAGAATTTGTTGTAAACGCAATGCTATAATCATTGTAAAAATTTTAATGTCCTGATTTAATAAAGATATTGGCCTATATGACTGCAGTCTTTTTGGGTCTCGATTTGGTTTTGGAAGTACAATTATCCTGGCAGTGTTAAAGTCTGGCAGGGGGGAGTTCCCTTCCATGATTGAGTAAATAAAGTAACTAGATGGGGAATTAAATGTGGAGCTAACAATTTATAATATTCGGCTGGGAGGCCATCTGGACCAGGTGTTTTGTTGTTTGACAAAGATGAAATTAAAGTTCTAACCTCTTGTTCCAATATGGGGGCAAATAAAATAAATGTCTCTGCTTCCGTGAGCTTACGTAACTTAGCATCACGGAGAAATTGCACACCGTTTTGTAACTGATCTGGATCAGCTGTATATAATTGTTTGTAGTATTGGAGAAACGCCTTTGATATTTTGTCAGGATCAACAATGGTTTCTCCAGTTTCCAATTTAATAGATGTAATTCGTTGAATTTTGTCTTGATCCCTAATCAGATTGGCCAACAGCCTGCCGGCTTATTTCCCCATCGGTGAAACTTGTTTTTTTGAAAATTTAAAGAGGTCTGGGCTTGTTCAGTTCATAGGGCATCATATACATTTTTAATTTCTTTTTATTTGTTTCTGTTGATTTCGGTATTATCACTCTGCAAAGTAGCATACGCCTCTGTAAGTTTTTTGTTTAGGATACGGAGCCTACTCAAGAGAGCTTTACACTTATTTGCGACCTATTATATGACCTCTCATAATGGGTTTTGATGCTGCCCAAAATAAATTAATGTCTTCAAGATGTTGGATATTGTCGTCAACATAATTAAAAAAATGATGATCTAAACTGTCTTTAAGAAAACTACAATTATAAAGGTGTGTGGGAAATCGACAATTATTAGAGGCAATTATTGGGCGTTGTAGGATTAACTTAAACCATATGGGGGAATGATCTGAAATAATAATATTTTCTATTTCAGATTGCTGTATGCAGGGAATACAGGGAAGCAGGTTTTCAGGAATAAGCCAGTAGTCAATTCTAGTGGAGGTATGGTGCGGATTAGAATAAAATGTATATTGTCTGTCTACTGGATGTTAAAATCTCCAAGGGTCTATTAGTTGTAAGGTGTCTGTAAGTATTGAGATAGGTGATGACTTCATGCAGCTTCTCCGACTGCTTGACATGGATTTATCAAAAGTTTGGTTATGGAGTGTGTTGAGATCTCCCCCAATTATAATGTGACCATCCGCCCAACACTGGAGTTGACCATAAAGGTTTGTGAAAAAACTTTGGTGCGAAGAATTCGGGGCATATATATTAACTATAGTGTACAATTCACCTTCAATGGTTACCTTGACAAATAAAAAACGGCCTTTGGGATCTCATTTAGTATTATGAATAGTATAGTCTATGTGTTTACTAAAAATAATAACCACCCCTCGTTCTTTGGATACATAATCAGCCGATACATATTCTTTTATCCACTTGTCCCTTAAAGTGTTAGGGTCCCTTTTACGCCAATGGGATTCCTGCAACAGGACTACATCAGGCCTATAACAGTGTAATTGACGTAGTATCTTTTTACATTTAAGGGGTGAATTTAAGCCTTCCACATTCTATGAAAGAAATGTCAAGCTGTTTTAAGTCCTAACCAATGCGGAAGTAGCAGAAGTCATTTCTCCTATTAAATTATCCCCCATTATCTCTCATGGAGTAAAAGATATCATGTGATAAACTATACATTAAACCCCTTCGCCCACCCCGGCATTCGGGCTTATGGGGTAATAATAATGTTGCAAATAGTAACTGTGTCATCCATAACAATTCAAGTAAATACCACTTCAAAAATAAACATGAGATATGAACTTCATCAAATTTTACAGTTTTTTGTTTAACCAAGAAAAAATATTCTAGCCTACCACTTTGGCTATGATTTAAAAAACATGAAGGCCAAAGCCTTTTACTGTGTGTATTACCATTAAACATTCTCAACAATCTAAATCTATAAGATTGTAGCATCTCAAAAATGCAGAAAAGACTACATAACTTGATATAAGATCAATACTTAAGTATACCAAGAGTCCAATATGGTGTACCATCTAAGTTGTCGATCTGGTACCTCCGTCTTCGCCAGGATCCCTGGATGGTGATGAATAGGAGCGCAGGAAGTTGCGAGCTGCTGTTGGGGAATTGAAGAAGTATGGTTTGCCATTATGAAGAATCCGCGGCTTTGCCGGATAAAGAAGAGCGAAGCGTATATCTTTGGAAAAGAGTTCCTTGCAGATTGGAGTGAACTCCTTTGCGATGTAATGAGACATTGTATGAAAAGTCTTGAAAAAGCAGTAATTATGGCCATTATATTGTAGAGATTGTTTCTTGCGATACGCTTCCAACAGCTTGACTATATCAGCATAATTCAATATGTGCATCATAATGGGACGAGGGAGCTGGCGAGCTTCTTGCCTCTCAGGTCCAACTCTGTGCGCTCTCTCTACCACCAGTGAATTAGTAGAGATGTCCAGGCCTAGCGCTTCCGGTAACCAAGTTGAGACCAAGGGCCTGATCCAGCGCTACGACCGCAAGCGAGCGTACGACGAGCGTATGCGAAAATTCGGCAAAAAATTCGCAACGCGCATGCCCAGTATGACAGCTTCCGGTCGCCCGAGCGTCATGAGCGAATAGCGGGCGTATTGTGAGCGTATTTTTCGCTCGCGGGGCGTTCGTTCTTTACGATGGTCGGCTGGGCGCCCGGGAGGCGGGGATAGCCATTTAAATTGTACAGTATGGGCGTGCTAAGCCCGTACGCTCAGCGTATTTTGTGCGAATTTTCGTACGGACGACGGTCGTACCCAGTGTAGGGTATAGCCGCCGTAAGCAGGTACTTTACTATGGGAGTGTTACGGGCGTGTATCTTTATACGCACGGGCGAACGTACGCATTCGCCCGTCGCACGGCACCATCGTAGCTCTGGATCAGGCCCCAAGGCCATAAGCTCTCTAGGTTTGACAGTCTCAGGTAGACCAATGAGGCGGATGTTGTTGCGACGATTCCTGTTCTCCAAATCTTCTAGTTTCTCTTGTAGGGCATTGTTTCTTCGGGCCTGATCCAGAGCTACGAAATTGCTGTCCGACGGGCGAATGCGAATTTTCGCCCGTGCGTAAAAACATATACGCCCCTGACACTCCCATTGTATAGTACCTGCTTACGGCGGCTATACCTTACACTAGGTACTACCGTCGGCCGTACGAATTTTCGCACAAAATACGCAAAGCGTACGGCCTTAGCACGCCCATACTGTACAATTTAAATGGCTATCCCCGCCTCCCTGTTGTAAAACGAGCGCCCAGCCGACCGTCGTACTGAACGCACGCCCCTCGAGCGAAAAATTCGCACACCATACGAACGCTATACGCTCATGTCGTCCAGCCGACAGGAAGCTGTCATACTAGGCATGCGCAGTGCGAATTTTCGTACGAAAATACGCAAAAAACGGGCGTACGCTCGCCCGTCGGACAGCAATTTCGTAGCTCTGGATCAGGCCCTTCATGTGTTTTTATGATCGTTTAGACTTCTGCCATATCATCTTCAGTGGTGGAAATTCTTTTGCGCCAACGCCGTGTCAATGGCAGTTTTAAGTGGGGCCAATTTTATGTCAAACAATGGGGCTATGATATCTGTATTCTCCTGGGCTTGTGTAATTGCTTGAGTGCTATAATTAGGTTCCGCTGCAACAGACGGTTCCGCAGATGTTGGGGACGGCGGGGTTTTCGGCTGATCTTGAGTCGGAGGGGTTTTGCCTCTTACTTTCCCTGCAGAAGTCCCCCTTGGGGTATGTTGAGGCTTTTCCATATATTTATCCATATGTACACTAAATATGTGATAATATCTTCAGGTGAGTAAGAAACAAGAAACCAAGAACAGTTTGCGAGTGGGGCAACAAAGGTAGGTAAGTTGTTGATAGCAATGACTGGAATTTTTTTATTTTATACCTCTCTCTCTGATGCTTGTTAAAGACACATTTGCTGCACTCTAAGTTTGTTTGATAATGATTGTCGTCTTTTGAGGAGGGGGTATTGGGTTATGGTCCCCAAATAGCGCGGCCACCACTTAGCACCAACAATTTCCACAGTTGGAGGGCCCTCCTGATATGAGTGTTCAGAAGAAACTTAAGAAGAGCTCAGTACCAGTTCAGTTCACAGATCAAATGAATAGCTAGTATTTGTTGAAAAGCACTGGTCAGAGCAGCACAGTGATGGGAACACAAAATGGCCATCGTTCACGCCTTTTCTCCTAGATTTGGGCCTTTAATGCTGGGAAGCAGTCAGGGGCGGCTATATGGTAAGATTAGTATGCGGCAATAGATTGTCGGTCACCCGGATGTCTGGATACCGGTTTTATACCTTTTTAGTCCACAGACTCCTGTCTGCCTCCTCCCTTCCACCCCTCAGGATCACCTGCAGCGCCATACGAGTCTCGGACACAGATTTTTGCAATGTCTGATCCAGGCTCCACCACAGGCACCTCTGCTGGAAATCGGGGATCAGTGTATTCAGCGATGATGTAGATGTTCCTTCCCCAAGGTACCTCCGATCAGAAGCGGCTGGTAGGGTATGGCGGGTCCCAGTCTGGGTAAGATGGCGGGCACACAGCGCGTTCTGCTATGCAGAGCTGAACTCCGGTGAGAGAAGTTCTGGGGAGCTGGTAGCAGGATACTCTTACCCAGAATTATCCCCCTTCTGTAGCAAAGCCTCTCCAGGAGAAATTCTGACAATATGCAGGGCGTATAATTAGGAATAAAAGGCTTTTCCGTTCCTGCAGGGAGCTCTAATAAAACGCATCCACACTCCTGGAAGCGCGCACCGGAAGCCCCGTGAAAGCTACTTTGAACCTTTTGAAGGCCTCAATGGCTTTAGGAGGTCAGTTCTCTGGATCTGTCCCTTTCTTGGTGAGATCAGATATAGGTGAGATGAGGATGGAGAAACCTTGGATGAACCTTCTGTAATAGTTGGAGAATCCTTGGAAACGTTGAACAGCTTTAAGGTTCTGAGGTTGAACCCATTCTAAGATGGCTTTGACTTTCTCTGGATCCATAGCGAATCCCTGCAGGGTAATTATGTACCCTAGGAAGGTGACTGTGTTAGTTTCAAATTCACATTTTTCAAGTTTAGCGAATAGTTGGTTCTCCCGTAACTTGGATAACACTTGGCGTACTTGGTCTCGGTGTTCTTCCAATGATGAGGAATAGATAAGAATATCGTCTAGATACACCACAACGAATTTGTCTAGAAAGTCGCGGAGAACATAATTTATTAAGTCTTGGAACACAGGTGGTGCATTACACAGTCCAAATGGCATTACCAAGTACTTGTAGTGTCCAGAATGTGTATTAAATGCCGTTTTCCACTCATCACCTTCCCGGATACGTATGAGGTTATAAGCCCCCCGCAGGTCGATCTTGGAGAATATAACAGCATTCTTCAGTTGGTCAAACAGATCAGTAATTAATGGCAAAGGATATGAATTTCGTACAGTTATCTGATTAAGAACCCCATTAATCAATACAGGGTCGGAGTGACCCATCTTTCTTTTTGACAAAGAAAAACCCAGCTCCCACTGGGGATTTAGAAGGTCATATAAATCCTTTCTGCAAATTCTCCTTGATATAATTGTCCATGGCTTGTGCTTCTGGCTTGGATAACGAGAATAGACGACTTTTGGGGAGCTTGGCATCAGGAATGAGGTCAATGGCGCAGTCATATGGCCTGTGGGGGGAATAAGAGCTTTTCTTTGAGAAGACATCATTAAAGTCCGCATACTGTGTAGGTAGACCACAGGGTTCTGGGTTCAGAGAATGGATGGGTACAGAAAGACAAGATTCAGAGCATGCATCACCCCACTTCAAAATATCCCCTTTTCTCCAGTCTATGTTTACTGAGCCATGGATGACCCAGAATAAGTCCAGCAGAGGAACAGGAGATCAACAAGAATTCAATTTCCTCAGAATGACACAGTCCAAATGACATTTGAAGAGGGAATATTTTATGACTGATGACCCCCCCAGTCAAAGGTCTTCCATCTAACCCACAGGCCGTAATGCTGGGATCAACTGCTTAAGTAGAAATTCCTAAGGATTCGGCTAATTTAATGTCCATGCAATTTCCTGCCGCACCACTGTCGACAAAAGCTGTAAGCGGATAGGTGCTAGAGGATAAGTGCAGGCATACTGAGATTACTAAAGCATTTCTGGAAGAGATTAAAGATAACCCGAAACAGACCCCTTCCAAATCCGATGGGGTTAGGCTTTTCCCGCCTGCTGAAACTTCTTGGGACATTACTTCATCTTGGTTGTTGACTTTATTAACCAGGACTTGGATAGTCTGACCCAGAGCTGAGACTTGATTGATCAGAGCATTTATAGCTTCATTCATAGCGGATTCCATGAGGCTAACGGTACGGGCCGGTGATAATGTTACAGGTACCCCGGTGCAACACACGTACCGATATAGTAGGTACCAGAGATGAGTAGTCAGAATAATGACGAGTACTACTAACAAACAGGAGGGAGTAGACTTCCCTATTGGTATGCTCTGAGTAGGGCCAGACATACAACAGGTGTACCGACAGGGCAGAGACCAGAGGTAGGTAACGGATACAGGAAGAGAGGCTGAATAGCTGTATAGGAAGGACTGGCATATTTTAATGTTAAGCCCTGGGCTAAACAGACCCCCAAAGGGGAAGAGGAAGCTGAGAAAGTAGCTGAGATGCAGGGAGCTACCGCGGTACACAGGATACACAGCATACACACTCTGACAGGTGGTAGAATCACAATGGAGCTGGCAGTACAGAGAGCTACTGGAGTTAGCTCTAAACACAGCACACACAGTCTGGTAGATGACAAACACAGAATGTAGCTGGATACGCCGAGAGTTGCTGGAGTGAACTCTAAACAGAGCACACACACTCTGGCAGATGGTAAACACAGAATGGGGCTGGAGTCAGATGACCGCGACTCAAACACCGAGAGACAGAGAGCGAGGCTGACGGCCCTCACCGAAGTGAGACACCGCCAGTGCGCGCAAACACACAGGCGGACAAACAGGACACCACGAGGACCTGGAGAAGGTAAGGGTAACAGGGTGAATGGAAAACAGCAGACGTAAACAAAAGCACAAGGCACACAATTCAAATAGCAGGCTAGACGCAGGGAACCAGACGCTATCACCGGCAGTGAAAAACACATGGGGAAAGCTATTTAAACTTCCTGCCGCCAGAGTCTGCAATGAAACACACCCCCAGCAACAGTGCAGTCCGGTATGCTAGGTCCTAAAGACCATCATGTAAGGCACAAGGTTAAATGCTGTCAGTTACTCTGACAGTGTGTAACAAAAATATCTCACTTTGCATGTAATGAGTCTATATAATATATTAGTTTCACCTTTTAAGTTGAATTACTGAAATACATGAACTTTTGCATGATATTCAAATTTTTCGAGTTTCACCTGTGTATACGAGGTATATCTATTAAATAACGAGACTGATTAAATAACTCACTTTTATTGATTGGTATTACAAATGTAATGCTTGTCCCCTTCAATATACTCCCCATTTGCACTAATACATCGCTGTAGTCTTGTTTTCCACTAGTCGAAGGCATGGAGCAAATCAATTTCTGTCAGTTGTTTCAATATATCTGCCGTTTTCTTCAACTGACTCAAAATGTGTCCCTTTAAGCACCGATTTAACTTTTGGGAAAAGATAAAAGTCACAAGGTGCTAAATCAGGCTAATATGGAGGATGTTCAAGTGTAGTAATGTGATTGTTTTTCAAAAACTTCTTCACAGAAAGTGCTGTGTGAGCAGGCGCATCGTCCTGGTGAAGAATGAAACCATTTGTCCACAGTTGCGGCCGTTTCTTTCTGACTTTTTCTCTCAGCTTTTTCAAAACTTCCTTATAATAATAAAGCTGGTTTACTGTTGTGCTTTCTAGAACCCATTCTGCCACATGTTCAAGGTCACTACGTATGCAGTTATAACCAGTTCTGACTGCTTTGCTTTACTAGGTGGAATCACAGTCTTGTTATTTTATAGACATACCTTGTATATGTGTATATGTGTGTGTGTGTCTGGGATAGCAGCTGACAGGGGGTGCTGTTTCAGAGTGGCTATTTTGGAGACTTTGGGACCTATGCCGGGGGTGAGCTCTCAATTTAAAAATACATGATATATGACTCAAAGTTGGGACTTGTTAGGGCACTCCGGGCTTACCCTAATGGAACCGGAGTGGCCCAGGAGAGGTACTCCGGGTTTACCGGTTTAAGTACCGGAGTGACCTCCAGAGAACCCACGGAAGTGCCGAGCAAGCTTTCGGGTCAGACTCGTAACCTCCCAGAGGTTCTTCACCAGAGCCCCTGATGGTGGGGATGGACAGGGGTCCTCCGGGGGCGTGGTCGTATCCCGTTGAACTTGGACCCGGAGACGTGAAATAAAGACACCACACAGTGACCCGC
>WWET01003525.1:0-10331 GCA_011038615.1 Limnodynastes dumerilii | reverse complement strand
GCACGCCCCCCCACCCTCATTTACTTACCTCCCCCGCCCACCAGCAGTAACGTGAGCGTCCCCTCCAGCGTCCCTATGGCGCTACTATGGACATCTGCCCGGCGCATGCGCATTAGAGCTACGGCTGCCGTACTAGCGACGGCGGCCGTAGCTCTGGATCAGGCCCTTAGTTACTGAATTATACCCTGAATTTCCAATATTTGCACTGTATAGTTAGTTCCTTGAAAATTCCCCAGATCGGATAAGGTTCTGGGAGTGGAGCAAACATTTTTGTCTTTTGTCCTTTTTACTTTCCTTCCTTTTGGATTATAAAAAAGTGATTAAATCTGATTTTGCTGATTTAGTTAGGCTCTTCACGCCTGTTTATTTTTTTTAGAACATCTGGCTCCTATTTAAGAATTTCTACTACTAATTCATCCTCAAGCATGGGGAAATCTACGCAAGTGGTGGCTGCTGCAGCCACATTGGAAAAATATGCCCGTGGCTCACATACCAAGTCTTCACAGGGCCAGTCCTCTTCCTCTCGTACAGAGGCTTCTGGACAAGAGCCAAACCAACCAGAGGGACCAACAACTTCGGGCCCTACACTAACTCAAGTGCTTCAAGCTATTACAGATTCTGAGCACAGACTGATGGGGAAAATTGGTGAGGTTCAGGTTGATCTCTTCATGATTAAGCAGGAGCTTCAAACAGTACGTGAGCGTGTTGGGGAGGCTGAGAACCATATTTTGGCTTTAGAAGATATTACTACTCCAATGCAGGGCCAGATGGATCAACTTTCTGCACAAGTCTTAACCTGGAAAGCCAAGATCACTGACCTTGAAGGTCGTCTGAGGCGAAACAATGTTAGGTTTGTTGATTTCCCGGAGAAAGTGAAGGGTCGTGCCTTCTTGGAGGAACAACTGATTAAAGAATTTGGCAGTGAAGCATTCTCTTCTCATTTTGCAATAGAAAGGGTGCACAGAGTGCCTATACAGCCTCCTCATCCGGGCGCTCCTCCGCACACACTAATTGCTAAATTTCTACATTACCAAGATCGGGACAATATTCTTCGATTACTTCGTCAACAAGGTCCCATGAAGCTGGACAATGCAACCATCTCCAACACCAATTATTATTTGCGTCAGCTTGCTATTAAGAGATCCGCCTGAACCTCGTGGCAGGAGGTACCTCAGTAGAAACTGTTTGCTTTTTGTACATCCAATTCTCAATTTATAATGCTCATAATTTACTTGCAATAGTGTTTTTTATATATTTTTTTTTCATCCGTTAAGGTTGTCTGTGAATGCCATTTGTATACAAGTTCCTATGTGTACTGTATTTAATTGTGCCCTTTTAATCTTTATATTTTTATTTATTTTTTATTTTATTTACTTCTTATGATCTATATTTTTAATACATGTGTATTTAATAAATTGTTAGTTCATTGTACCAGCGTTGATTTCATTCATCCATCATGACAATTATTTACATTTTAATTTTTTATATTATAAATCTACTGCGCTGTAAAACTCCAATATCTTGTTAGTGTTATTTGTTGCAGGTGGGTTCCTGCTTTTTTACAAGCTGCAGGATTTATACTGGTGGAAGCACCGCCTTTTGTCTTCTGAAATCACAGACTAGGTAAGTATGACAGAGCTGACGGGCTAGCAGTTCGCTTGGATAATATTAAAACAATGCATCCTTTCTTTAAAGCAACTCATTGTACAAGATCACCAAAAACTATTGTAAATTGTTGAAGAGCATATAAACACACTGAAGGAATTAACCTCAGCATTCAGAGACTTGGTGAAATTCAAGTCTTTGGACTTTTAAATTAGAATTGACAGGATACAAGAGGAATATATAAAGAAAAAAGTAAGAAACTTAGGAGAGATGGGGTAGATAAATCCAAATGTGTAACCCCCAAACCCTGCACCTCCACCAAGTAAACCCCTATGGGGAAGAGGTTTCCATGAAAGAAAATCGAACAGGGAAGAAAAAAGCCAAAAAAGCGAAAAATGGAAGCACAGAACAGAGAGAAAGAACAGATATCCCTAAAAGGGAATACCAACAATACTTCAGATATCCATCAGGGCATAGGGGTGAGGATCAGCAATATAGGGCACACAGGAGAAATGACCATAGGGATTATAGAGCATACAGTCACAGGGATTATAGGAATAATGAAGATAGGAACTACAGAGCAGACAGAAGACAGAGGGAAGAGAGAACTACAAAGAATATGAAAAACAAAGGAGACCTGACCAACATAGAAAAGAAGAAGATTGGCAATATGTGGTGAATTAAATAATTACTTCTAAATCTCAATGGGGTAGATCCAGAACAACATCCACGAGTGAATTTACGCTAGCCGCAAGAGTAAATTCACACATTAGTACTTACGGTGCATACGCACGTCAGTTGTTACGCCACATAAGTCATAGCGTAAGGGGCAGACACGTATCAGTAGTGTATCAACTTATGAAGGGGTGTGCCAGCCATACGCCACCCGTATTTACGCTTCAAAGGCGGGATGAAGCATTTAAATCGTACAGTATGGGTGTGCTTAGCAGCTTAGCTACATGTGTGAAGTTCACCTGCTAGTGGTTACGCAGCGTAAAGTTAAGGTAGGGTATGGAATGCGTAAGGCGCCTAAAATAAATACATGAGAGGGGTGTGCCGAAGTGCATCGAAGGTACGCTAGCGTAAGAACACAGCATAGTAAAAGCGTAGCTCTGGATCTGGCCCAATGTCACTACTCTCTTCTAATTCTCCTGGACCTTTTTTCTGCTTTTGACACTGTAGACCACTCTCTTCTAATGCAGATATTACAATCCCTAGGTATTCTTCCTCTTTCTGTTTAAGAACCACAATGCATAGTGTTAAATTCCTTGGACAGCTAGTAAAGTAATTTGGATTTCAATAATTTGACCATAGCAACCAATGAGATTCTAGCTCTCACTTTCTTATTACATACTAGAGAATGTCAGCTAGAATCTGATTGGTTGTAATAAAGATTAAAAACTGCCCAAACAAAAGGTTTAAAAATATTTATTAAAATATAAACTTCAAACAAACCAGCCTATACATAACATCAATCCTGACTGCTCTCTGGCACCAACACCAGAGTGCAGGATTAAATAGTGTTTAAACATAGTGATAGTTATGAATTTAACAACAATAGATCTGTGAATACATTGGTTCATTAAAATGTTTACTAAATATGATTGGTCATTTCAAACAAGGTGTTAGTTCTCTACAGTCTATTAAGTGTGATGGTTTCACCATACAGGAATACAGGATACATATATCTTTTATATGATTTTTTTTAGTTCTTTTCTTTTAGTCCATAACTTAAAAAAAAATATGCTTTATGTTTAGATATCATTATAAAGTGAAAACACAAACAAAAAAAATATTACCTTTTAAACTAGTAAAGTGAATATTGGATAATTCAGACATACCATATATACCAGACCATAGTCAGAATAAATAGCTTCTTGAAATAATATTGTGTGCAATAATATTATTTCCTACTAAGTGTTAAACATTAATATTAGAATAATAGAATAATTCAACTATATGGGCCAGATTCAGACTCCCGCACTATTTCCGTGCGTGCGGGTACCTGTAATTACGCGAGACAGAGGGGAGTGCACACCCCGTCACTCCCCTCTGTCGTGCGGGCTTTATGGCAGCTTACGCTGCCATAAGCCTGCATTAAATGTGTCAGACGGATCAGCGGTCCGTACGACCTCTGATCTGCTACAGTGTGGGAGCCTTCTCCCACACTGTACACTTTACATGCTTCCCCTCGCCCGCTTTAGCGGATGGAAGCACATCCCATTTCCTCTCACTATTACTATAGTAACTCTAGCGTAACATCTGGAGAGCGCATGCGCCCTCCAGTTACACCTTGCGTGCGTAAGTCACCTGACGTTAATAAATCTGAATCCGGCCCTATATGATTATTGTACATAGAATATATATGATTATTGTACATAGATCAGTGATTGTGAATAAAGACACCCACCTCTTGCTGGCAGTCGACATTTATAAATATATTTATTAGAAATACCAGTTATTACTATGTACACATGTGTGGGTCAAGGAATGGATAAAATGATAAGAGAAATGGCTCATTTGTATTGTAGTATATGGGAAGGTCTGTTCTGTCATTAACTCATAGGGCCAGATTTACTAAGCTGCGGATTTGGAAAAGTGAAGATATTGCCCATAGTAACCAATCAGATCTAGATGGCATTCTCTACTATGTAATAGGAAAATGAGAGTTAGAATCTGATTGGTTGCTATGGTCAACATCTTCACTTTTCCAAACCCACATCTAAGTAAATCTGTCCCACAGAAAAACATAAAACGTAAACTCTTTTTGCTTATTATTTATTTGGCTCTCTTTTTGACTGTACCCCCCACATCCTGCATATAGATGGAATGTTGTTCAATTAAAATCCCACCTATTAATTAACTGAGAAAATACCATCAGCACTGAATCAGTAGGAGTCCTGTAGAATTCAATTATAGTATTTGGTACAAACAAAATTCATTGATTATTGACTTTATACAAATATCATTATTTCAATATTTAAAATGTAACAGTTGCTATGCACATTAATCTTCTGCATTATTGCAATGCACTACATTATAAAATTACCCACTACAGTCTATATTGCATACAGCGGCTAGACTGATCTTTTAAAAAAACCAAAAAACTTATTTCTAGAGTTCGTTTACTTTGTGAGTCTCTGCCTGTATTTTACAGAATCAAACACAAAGCCATTTGGCCAACCTACAAAGCTATCAATAAGACTGCATATATCCTAACTCTGTTACAGGGACAGCGTTTAACACACTCGTCTCAAGATATATCCCAGCTCACTCTCTCAGATCTTCACAGGTTATACAACTCTCCTCTATACTTAACAAATGCTCTGATTTTTAAATACAGGATTTCTCCCAGGCTGCACCAACTCTTTGCAATAACAGCACCCGTTAAGACTATAATCTACACTCCAAATATCACACATTTCCTTAAAACTCACCTCTTCAGACATTTGTGTGCCCTATTGACAACAATTCTGCTTTCCAGTTTTGATTTCTGTTGCAGGATTAACATAAACTTTAACACTAGATTTTTATAAGGAAATTTCCCTCAGTTCTGCTGCTTACACTGCTGTGTGCTATTGAGCACTAGGCACATTTACCATACAACCTGGCTAGTCAATTGTGTGATATTTAGCACTTTACTTGCCCTTATCAATCCCCAATTTCCAATAGAGTATAAGCTTGTGTGCAGGGCTCTCTAACCCACTCCCCCACACACAATATAATTGTCACAAAACTGCATTCTTTCAGAACCAGGCGCTGTCATTTCCTGGACTTCTCAGGCCCTGCTGGCCATAATCCTCCATCATGGCTTGCTCTCTCTCCTAAATCCCAGCTGTTTCTGACTCCTGGCTGACCCTGAATTCCACAGTATCCACATTGCTCTGTTCATGGAAACCACTGCCTCAAGTCTTGCCCCCCCCTACCTAGCAACACTAGAATACTAGTGTTGCTAGGGCCAGGGAGCAACTTGATGACGCAATTTGTGCCATTGAGCCCCGTTCCGATGCCTATTTAAACTAAATCTGGGTATGTATGATGAAGGGGGTGGGGCTTAATGACATGATTTGCATATATTGCGTAATTAAGCCCAGCCCCTTGCATGCATCGCTAGCTTCACTCTGGGATCTCCCGGAGGGAGACTGGCAAAATTTGGCAACCTTGGGTTATAACCCTCATCACAAATTCCGCTGATCAGTTCACATCAATTCAGTGTCATTCCTCAGCCTTTGGAATCATCAGCACGTTGTCATTCTCCTTGATGCTTGGTCTTCTCTTCCACCTCACCTCAGTTCCAGCATTGCTCCTTTCTTAAAAACTCTACCTATACCTTGTGTCTCTGATTCACTTTGTGTATACCTACCTGATAAACCTCTGGTGTCACTCCTCATGCTCCTCCCTGTTTACCGGCCAATGAGAAAGCCCTACAGCAAAAGTCCACAATTCCTGTTATTAAACAACAACCCATCACCACGTGTCATTGGGCCTGATCCAGAGGAACGCCCGCCGTCGCTCGGACATGCGCATGCGCCGGGCAGATGTTGCCCATCCTGGATCGGGCGTCCGTAGCAGTGCCGTAGGGACGCTGGAGGGGACGTCCCCCAGCGTCCCTACGTTCAGGTTAGTGCAGGTGGGCTTTAAAGGTTTTCTTTATTGCAAGGTTATTGTTATTCTTGCCATAGGATTTTTAGGGACTATAGAATATTCACCCCCCCCCTCAATTCCATTGCACATTCACAAGCATATTTGCACAAGTTTTTAATCATATTTTTTTATTCATTTTAAAGGTTTTCTTTATTGCAAGGTTATTGTTATTCTTGCCATAGGATTTTTAGGGACTATAGAATATTCACCCCCCCCCTCAATTCCATTGCACATTCACAAGCATATTTGCACAAGTTTTTAATCATATTTTTTTATTCATTTTAAAGGTTTTCTTTATTGCAAGGTTATTGTTATTCTTGCCATAGGATTTTTAGGGACTATAGAATATTCACCCCCCCCCTCAATTCCATTGCACATTCACAAGCATATTTGCACAAGTTTTTAATCATATTTTTTTATTCATTTTAAAGGTTTTCTTTATTGCAAGGTTATTGTTATTCTTGCCATAGGATTTTTAGGGACTATAGAATATTCACCCCCCCCCTCAATTCCATTGCACATTCACAAGCATATTTGCACAAGTTTTTAATCATATTTTTTTATTCATTTTAAAGGTTTTCTTTATTGCAAGGTTATTGTTATTCTTGCCATAGGATTTTTAGGGACTATAGAATATTCACCCCCCCCCTCAATTCCATTGCACATTCACAAGCATATTTGCACAAGTTTTTAATCATATTTTTTTATTCATTTTAAAGGTTTTCTTTATTGCAAGGTTATTGTTATTCTTGCCATAGGATTTTTAGGGACTATAGAATATTCACCCCCCCCCTCAATTCCATTGCACATTCACAAGCATATTTGCACAAGTTTTTAATCATATTTTTTTATTCATTTTAAAGGTTTTCTTTATTGCAAGGTTATTGTTATTCTTGCCATAGGATTCTTAGGGACTATAGAATATTCACCCCCCTCACCCCCCTCTCAATTCCATTGCACATTCACAAGCATATTTGCACAAGTTTTTAATCATATTTTTTTATTAATTTTAAAGGTTTTCTTTTTTGCAAGGTTATTGTTATTCTTGCCATAGGATTCTTAGGGACTATAGAATATTCACCCCCCTCACCCCCCTCTCAATTCCATTGCACAAGCATATTTGCACTAGTTTTTTGTTTTATTTTTATTAATTTTAACGGTTTCCTTTATTATAAGGTTACTGTTATTATTGCCCCATTCACTTGCACTAGCGCTTTTATCCACCTTTATTTTACCTGTCTTTTATTTCTACATTTGGGGAGGGAGGCACCCCCCGCAAGGTTGGACGACTGCAGCAAGTGCCAAATTAGCGCTTTAAAGTGGTACACACCCCTTTTTTTCCACATGGTGAAGTGAAATGTCCATGGTCTCTGAAGTGATATGTGAGTGTAATTAAGTGACATATAACAGAATGTTATTCATTTTTGAAAGTAGTACAGGAAATAGGTGAGGATCAACCTTGTGTTTTAGTTACTGGATAGATTATATGACATGGAACTTATGTATTGCATTTATTTAATTACCCTAGTATTAAATATTATCTAGCTACTAATAAGTAAGTAATCCATTATTTATCATCAAAAATAATCAGATTAGATTACTCCCTCATTTATAAAAGAGGAGTTAGAATGTAATAAAACAGCAATAAGAACAGAGGTATTGTTGTACCATATCCAAAGCTTGTATAGCATAAGTCAAGCACAGTACCACGTGACACACAGTTTTCACCCTTCTTCTCTGTCAAAATTGCTTTTTACAGTGTTCAACTGTATTACTAAAGAGCATGGTTGCCAACTTTTGCAAGTGAAAAATCAGTGAAAGTATGATATCACTATAAAGGTTTTGCACCAAAGGGGGGTGCCCTGTGCCACCAAAGGGTTGTGTCCTGTGTGTAACTCAACTCATGGAGATGTTTAGTGCTGTCATTATATGCAATTTATTTCTCAACAGAAATGACAATCAGTATTTACTGATTGCTATATTGTAAATGCTGGAGATAGGGTGAAAAAGGGTGCTGACTTCCTCCACTTTAAATTCATCCTTTCCTATTACTGCTCTGCCCTTGCCCAAGCCAAACAAATTTTCTTCAAATCTCTCATCATCTCCCAAGCATTCAACCCCCGTCGCCTCTTCACCACCTTTAACACTCTCCTCTTCCCTCTGACGCTTTCCATCCCACCCTCTATCTCTGCTTCCAACTTTGCCTCCTACTTCTCATCCAAAATTATCTCCTCCACTCTGCTTCCCCCATCTCTCCCCAATTCTCCACCACCCCTTCTATGCAATCATCATGAGTTTTCTTCCTTCCATACTATGACAAGTGATGAAATTCACTCCCTATTAATATCCTCACCACCCTCAACCTGCCCTGTGGACCCTATTCCCTCACACCTTCTCAAACACCTCTCTCCCACTGCCTGCTCAAATCTATCCCACCTTTTCAACCTTTCCCTCTCATCTGGTATCTTTCCTTCCTCTTTTAAGCATGCTCTTGTCTCTCCTATTCTCAAAAAACCTAACCTGGACCCTAAATTCCCCTCCAGGTACCAACCTATATCCCTTCTCCCCTTTGCCTCAAAACTCCTTGAGCGCTTAGACTACAAGCGTCTCATCAGCTACCTTACTGACAACTCTCTCCTGGACCCCCTCAAATCTGGTTTCCGGCCCCTTCATTCCACTGAGATTGCCCTTACCAAAGTGACCAATGATCTGTTATCTGCCAAATCCAAGGGACACTTCTCCATCTTCATCCTTCTTGATCTGTCAGCTGCTTCTGACACCGTTGACCATCCTCTTCTTCTTCAAACCCTCCGCTCTTTTGGGCTCACCGGCCCTGCTCTCTCCTGGTTCTCCTCCTCTCTCTCTGCCCGCACCTTCACTGTTTCCACCCCTAGCTCATCTTCCCATCCTTCTCCGCTCCCTGTTGGTGTCCCCCAGGGCTCTGTCCTTGGCCCACTCCTGTTCTCCCTCTACACCTCCTCATTGGGTAACCTCATCACCACCTTTGGTTTCAACTACAACCTCTATGCTGATGACATTCAAATCTACCTCTCCTCCCCTGACCTCAACCCCTCTATTCTATCTAAGATTTCCGAATGCCTTGCATCCCTATACACATGGATGGCAAAACGCTTCCTCAAGCTGAATATGGACAAAACGGAAATTATTGTTTTTCCTCCCTAGGATTTCCTCCCTGCCCTCTATCATGATAACCATTGGTAAAACCTCTGTCTCCTCATCCCCTCAAGTTCGCTGCCTAGGTGTCATCCTTGACTCCTCACTTTCCTTTATACCACACATTTGTGCCCTATCTCATTCTTGTCGTTTCCACCTATGCAACATTGCACGCATCCTTCCCTTCCTCACCAATGAAGCTACTAAAACCCTTATCCACTCTTTAGTCATATCACGCCTTGACTACTGTAACCTACTCTTCATAGGTCTCCACACTCACCCGTCTTGCCCCCCTTCAATCTATAGTCAGTGCTGCTTTCAGGCTCACCTTCCTCTCATGCCGCTCTACCTCAGCCTCTCTTTTATGTCAAACCCTCCACTGGCTTCCTGTCCGCTTCAGACCCCTCTCTAAACTCCTTACCCTCACCTTTAAGGCTATCTCCTCATCCACTGCTCCCTACCTCTCTTCCCTCATCAACATGCACACCTCTTCTCGTCCTCTCCGTTCTGCTAACCAATGCTGTCTGACCTCTTTACTGATCACCACATCTCACGTCCGTATCCAGGACTTCTCCCGTGCTGCACCTCTGCACTGGAATGACCTCCCTTTTTCAGTCAGACTCTCCCTCATTTTGCAGGTCTTCAAGCGTTCACTCAAAACGCACCTGTTCAGGCTAGCCTACCTCTCCTCCAATTAATATCCACACTGCATCCTTCATCTATCCCTTCTCTTCCTTCCCACTCTCCTCCGCTCACACCAGCAGTCCACTTCCTTCCCTCTCAAGTCTGCTGTAAGTTCTTCCCTCCCACATAATGTGTTAGCTCGCACGAGCAGGGCCCTCCATCCTAGTGTTGTTCCTTCCTCCACCACTCTCTCCTTACTTTGTACCCTCTTGTCCCCCTCTGCT
>WWET01003524.1:110212-131696 GCA_011038615.1 Limnodynastes dumerilii | reverse complement strand
TTTTCACAATATTTTTAGATTCAAGTAGCTGTCTCCTGTCCAAATTAAGACATCTCTCTCTGGCTAATTCTATCTCTTTTTTAGAATAACCTCTTCTCAAAAATCGGGCGCCCATTTCCCGCAGGAATTCCAATAAAGTATTTTTATCAGACGTAAGGCGTACTATAGTGACACAAAAATTAGCTTTCTGGATGTGTTAGTAGGATGATCTAGCGGCAACTTCAAGACACAGATTTTTAGAAAATCCACAGATAAAAATACGTTGTTGAGAGCAGACAGCTTCCACCCTAGCCCTCTGAAAAGTGGTTTACCGTTTGCTCAGATGGTTAGGGTGGTACGCCTTACGTCTGATGAGAATACTTTGATGGAATCCCTGCGGGAAATGGGTGCACGATTTTTGGAAAGAGGTTACTCTAAAAAGGAGATAGAGTTAGCTAGAGAGAGGTGTCTTAATTTGGATAGAAGACAGTTACTTGAATCTAAAAATATTGTGAAAACATCACAGGATCGTATGATATTTAAAACTACCTATTCCACTATGTCGAGTGAATTAAAGCGAGTGATCGAACGACACTGGCATATTTTGACATCGGATAATAAATTGAGCGAAGCAGTGGGGGATGTCCCAATGTTTTGCTTCCAACGTAGTGCGAATCTTAAGGATGTACTTGTTAAACGAGATATACTCCCGGTTATCAACAAAAATTGGCTTACTGCAAACCCAGGAGCCTTCAAATGCTCAGGTTGCATTAATTGTCAATATTTGATTATAGGTAACAATTTTCAACACCCTGCTAGAAACTTTAATTTTGAGATAAGACATAGACTTACTTGTGAGACAAGATTTGTAGTTTATTTGATTATATGTCCTTGTAAAAAATTATATATAGGCAAAACGTCTCGCATGTTAAAGGAACGCATGGCGCTCCATAGATCGTCAATTAAAAAAGCCTTGTCTCAGCTGGATAATGCTACTCCCCCAGTGGCCAGACATTTCGTGAAGATGGGACATAAAATAATGAGCTACGGGTTATGTCCATAGCACATATACCTCCTCTACGGAGAGGAGGCAATAGGGATCTGTTGCTTCTGAAAAAAGAAGCCAAACTAATACATCTGTTTGAGAGTCTGGCCCCTGGGGGATTAAATGAGGAACTGGGTTTATCCTGTTACTTGTAATTGGTTTCAACATATATTGTTTGATTGTTACTTATGGTCCTTGTTTGCACTATGATGGCAGGATGTTTGTGATTGTACTGTCTTTGACTTCTGTATTTAAATATACATGTATACATGTTGTTCGATCTATATGTAATAGAGATATTAGATGTCAGTGTTTCTCTGACTGTTCAGAATGTATATATGTATATATTTCCTCCTTTTGTTTTTTTGTTTTTCTGCTTTATTTGTATACCGCGGTTACATGTCCGCTGTCAGCATGGCGTCTGTTTACCCTGGCCTTAGCCGCACTCGGTGTCCGGTCACCATAGTGATGCTCAGACGCACAGAGTGTACGTGGCAGGTATGCACGCAGTCTCTGATGTCATCTTTGTGAGCCTTGCATGTGGGACGCGGTCGGACTGAAGTGCGGGCGGGCTTGGGTGAGCACACGTGATGGGGATAGCGGATGATGAACATCTGTGGTAAGTGTATATATTAGGGTTTAGGGTTGTTGCAAGTATACTCCTTTCTGGCAGATGGACCCCTGAAGACGGCACGTTGATACAGTGCTGAAACAGCTGTTGGGAATAAGATGTCGTACTTACAAGGCTTCCACTGAGGTTGTATGGATTGTTTGGATCATTGCATATGAACTGTTATTTGGCCCAGTGGCCTAATTATTCTAAGAATTGTCTTTGGACTTCATCTGTACGGACATCTCCATCTATGCCTGCCATGTTTTTTGTATGCTGCTATTTTTAACCTCACCTTTTGCTACTGCATGCTACTTTTATCCTATTGTCTTCTATTATGCCACAATAAAGAACATTTTTTCTATATTGAATTGGAGTGCGGACTTAGTCTTTGGATGGACTTGTTATGCTGAATTACTTTCAGTCTGGCACCCTATGACTGCTATATATGTTACACGGATGAGTGTGCACCTTGGTCATTGACCTTTTTCTTTTTTATATATATATATATATATAAAAAACATTTATACATTTTGCATAGCCAAGCCCATTTTGACACGTAATAGAAAAATTCAAATACCATTTACTTATTAAATAAAGAAGCCACCTCAAACTATTCTCTTTGTTACCAGCAATACAGAAAATAAGTGAGCGACAAATAAATGGGAGGGGTACAAAAATGGGAGAAGTGGAGAACAAGTGTCACCAAAGCATGTATCCCACAGGCTTAACTAGTTATTTTAATTAAGTCCTCGGTTAACCAGAAAATAAATATAACCAGAGTCTCATAACTAATTTCCCCTTGATTTCCATCTGAATGCATTCCATGCACACATCTGAACTACCCATTCAAAATGCATTGAAACCCATCCAGACTTAAGAGAAATGACAGTTCTGACACCTTCCGATAGAGGGACCGAGCAGGACTTATTATTACACTGTACCATATAGGCGTGTATATTATATGTACCAATCCAGACTTCCGCATCGCTACCATTTTCCATTAATAAAAAGTCAGCAAATTTAGGGAAGGCCCTAGATATCAGAGGCCTCTCCGTGGAGTGTTTAGTATTGCAATCACAAGTATGCATGGATATAGAGAACCAAATTCTTTTTCCAAACCATCTATTGCTAAGGGAGTTGGTACCATAAAAATATGATCTGCGAATCTGGTCATATGACAGTAAAATTTGTATTATATAGAAGCTGTTTATCTGAATAATTAAAACATAGTTACAAACCACAAGGCACAAATGCAACATTTGAAATGAGGATACTAATTTCCATTATTATATATACTAGTCAAAGGCCCATCAAAATGATAGTGAAAGAATATTCCATGTGTCTCCAGCTTCCAGTATCCCCCATCATATGTCTTTAGCTCCCAATTTTACCCGATTATGCCTCTCCAGCTCCCCAGTATTCCCCATCATGTGTCTCCAGCCTTCCAGTATTCCCCATCATGTCTCTCCAGCTTCCAATATTTCCCATCATGTATCTCCAGCCCCCTCAGTATTCCCATCATGTGTCTAGAGTCCCCCAGTATTTCCCAGCATGTCTATCCAGCACCCAATGTTCCCAAGATGGCAGTGATAGGTCCCTACTCTGCTACCTAGCTACATCTTGTCCCTTTGCTAGGTAGCAAAGGAGGGACTCGCTGTCGCCATCACCACATTCAGCACCTTTCTGCCAAATGCAAGATGGCTGTGTCGGGTCCCTCCTATGTTTCGGAAAGACTCTCTTCTGCCATCTTAGATGTGGCCAGAAGGGTCCATATTCCGCTACCTAGAAACAGGGACAGGATGTTACTAGGTAGCGGAGGAGGGACCCACTGCCCCCTTCTTGATTCAAAAGTGTAAAGGGGTGGGAGGAATATAAAAAGTGTTTGTTTTTTAGAGTATTTTTTAAAAAGTTTTTTCTTCTTCTGACCATTGGACATGCGCAGTGGCATCACAATGGTGTGGATGTTGCTACGCATGTGTATAATGGTGAGGAGCAGAATGGCAGAATATTCCCCATCTTGAGTCTGCAGCCTCCCAGTATTTCCTATTCCTGTCATTCCATCTCCCAGTATCACCCATCATGTCTCTCCAGCCCACCAGTATCCCCCATCATGTGCCTCAAGCCCCCCCAGTGTCACTCATCATGTGCCCAAGCCTCCCCAGTATTCCTCATCATGTGCCCCAAGCCCCCCAGTGTCCTCTATCATGTGCCCCAAGCCTCCCCAGTATTCCCCATCATGTGTCTTCAGCCCCCAGTATCCATCATCATGTGTCCCCAGCCTTCCCAGTATTACCCATCATGTGCCGTCAGCCCCCCAGTATCTGCCATCATGTGTCTCCAGCCCCCCAGTAGCCCCCATCATGTGCCTCCAGCTCCTAAGTAACCCCAATCATGTGCCTCCACCCCCCGTAGTCCCCATCATGTGCCTTCAGCCCCCCTTAGTATTCTCCATCATGTTTCTCCAGCCTCTCCACTTACTTATCTTATCTTCAGCCCCCCCACTATCGCCCATTATGTGCCTCCAGCCCCATCATGTGCCTCCAGCCCCCCAGTAGACCTCATCATGTGCCTCCAGTCCCCAAGTATCCCCCATCATGTGTCTCCATCCCCCCAATAGCTCCACCGTGTGCCTTCAGCTCCCCAGTAGTCCACATCATGTGTCTCCAGTCCCCCAGTAGCCCCATCATGTGCCTCCAGCCCTCCAGTATTCCTAATCATGTGTCTTCAGCCCCCAGTAGCCCCTAACATGTGCCTCCAGTTCCCTCAATAGGTTCTATCATGTGCCTCCAGTCCCCCCAGTAGCCCCTAACATGTGCCTTCTTTCCCCAGCATTCCGACAGTTTTTGGTGGCAAGTCCCTCCTCCACTACCTAGCACCATACTGTCCCCGGTGCTAGGTAGCAGAGGAGGGACCCTCTGCCGCAATCTCTACATACAGCATCTTACCTCTGTATTCAGCATTTTCCTGCCACATTCAAGATGGCGGTGGGGACCCAGCGCCGCCATCTTGAATGTGGCAGGAAGGTGCTGAATGTAGAGGGAAGGTTCTGAATGTGGAGATGGCGGCAGGTCCCTTCTCCGCTACCTAGCAACATCCTGTCAACATCGCCATCTGCAGGTTATGCAGGACGCAATAGGATCACTTGGGTTAAGGCAAGAGGTTGGGATAATATTGATATTATATGATATCTATTATTTAAAAAGATTGTCAATAAGAGATTTGCTGGATTTTTCATCTTTATAGAAAAAATAAAAGTAGGTGAAGCTATGTGAATCTAATTAACAAGAGACCAAAGTGTATTTTCCATTTCTCCATTATTGAAGTCATGTTGTCTTAGATAACTGCCACTCTTTGATTGGCCTCCATAAAAATGGTTGTTTCCATAGGCCTCCGTGCAGGTAAATAGGACACAATTTTTAACTTTTGAAATTATACCACATAACCTTTTGGTACTGAATCAGCATCAGGGAGATTGCCAAACACTTCAGGAAGTCTGGGAGATCACCAACTCTTAAGGAATCCCTATTTAGGAAGAGTTGGCAACTATGGATTCCCAGAATGCACCAACATCATAGAGATAGCTAACAACTGATAGAACAGATAAGTGTTAACAAAATCTTAAGGAATCTAGATAATATTATCTATACATTAATATTTATGGCCATTAAATATAAAGTCTGCTGTAGTCTTAGTTAAATAAGTTCACAGAATACAGCATTTGTCCAAAGTTCAGACCTTTGATCTGCATAAAATATGCTGAATTTCATGTAGTGCTGGAAGAACAACCTCAAGTATAGGGTTCATTACAAATGTCTGGCCTTGGTTGTAAAGTGAAGTTAATTGGTTTTTACACAAGTTGTACTTCAGTAACCTTACATTTTATAGCATAGGATGTTAGAAAGGTGGAAACTGTCCCGGTACAATTTATTCAGCAGTAAAACTGTGTGTGCGTTTAGCTGTGGCTAAAAGTCACATTTTAAACAAATGTAAATTATTTATTTTACTAAACACTATTTGTAAGTGCATGTTTTACATTCATTAGTTATACATTGCTCCTGGCTATTATAGTGTTGCATGGGAGCTGTGTAATTTTCTCTCTAATCTTGTAAAACTATAGACTTCATTGGGGTAGATCCAGAACTACGTGTGCCGTACGTTTATTCGCGGAGCGTATTTTCGTGCATGTAAGTTCGCTACACTCCCCTCGGCACACCCCTTGCACGGACGTATTTTGTCAAGATACGCTTCCCAAACCCTACCTTAACTTTTTCCTACATAACCGCTGTCATACGCACGCGTACGTATGGGCTGCACGAATTTACGCAGCTAAGCACGGCCATACTGTACACTTTAAATACCACCCCCCGCCTACTTCACGTATTTCACACGTAATTTGGAGTAGCGTAAAATTGGCACACCCACACGTAAGTATTTACGTGACACATACGTGAATGGCCCATACGTTCACAATTACGCTACGTGAATGTGCGTATTTTCTATGGTGCGCATGCGCAGTGCGTTCTAAACTGCGATTTTACGTCTCCGCCACGCGTAAATTCGCTTTGAAGCGTTGTTCTGGATCAGGCCCATTGTGCCAAAGCTGCACCCATGTTGGTGTTATTTGCTGGAAATTGCAGTTCTATCACAACCACACAGATATAAATAGTACCAGTAATGTTGACGCAAAATGTTGACATATTTTTGCATCCTGAATCTCCCAGAACTAGAAAGCAATTATCAATCTGGGCCACGGGAGAGTATCAATTACCCACTTTGAAAAAATGATTAATATATTAAATCCAAAATAAGTAACTTTGACAAAATATAACCATTACATTTGTATGCAAGGATCCGTTGAGGAAAATTTTAGATGGGCTCAAGATTTTATTTTGTTATATCCCTCTCACCATATTACTTATTATACCTCCCTTATTCAGATACATTT
Source organism: Limnodynastes dumerilii (assembly GCA_011038615.1). Taxonomy (NCBI): domain Eukaryota; kingdom Metazoa; phylum Chordata; class Amphibia; order Anura; family Limnodynastidae; genus Limnodynastes; species Limnodynastes dumerilii. The sequence goes on along the minus strand of WWET01003524.1, from coordinate 125,114 downwards.
CCCCACATTACATATTAAACTTCTCGCAAGACATGTACCTTTCCCTTATCACACAGTGATTTAACAGTTCTGGTCCCAGCATGCAACTGCAAAGCAATGAAACCAGGAAGCAGAATACAAGGCTTGTAAATCCGACATTTTAGTGAAAATAGTGTTTTACCTCCAAATTTGGCAGGAGGAACCGAGTTGTGGCTCATTTAGACTCGGAACACCCCGATTTGGTTTTGTCGGATTTAAAGAAATACAAACTGTTCATCACTACTTATTATATACTATAGATCTACCCAAGAGGTAGATTGCAGAGGTATTGCAGGAGAGGGGCTTCTTGAGACTAACTCCCTGAAGATTAGCATGCACAAAGTCATGACATCAGACACATGTATTCATTTATTAACAGGTTTTACATCAGACCGGATTATTTTCTCAAATGAAAATGAATAGTAATTTTTTGTGGGGGTAAAACTGTTGGGCAAAAATGTACAGAGGGAGCACTGTTGCACCAAAAGAGGAAAATCCCGCCGCCAAACACAAAGCTTCATGACGTTCCGATAACCGAACAGGTTAGTGCAGGGGAGGGGATGTATTTTACTAGGGTAGTTTTAGGGTTAGGCTGCAGGGAGGGGATGGATGAGATAAAGGGAGACTTAGGGGTAGGCTGTGGGGAGGGGATACAGCCTAGAAGGGTAGCTTCTAGGTGCAGTTCCTTCTTCACATATGTGGTGTAGAAATCAGCCCTTTAAAAATCTACAATGCAGTTTCAAACTTTGCAAGCAGTATATATATCATCAAACATTAACATTAACAGCTGTAATTTAAGAAACTAGTAAAAATAGTCACAGAAATAAAAACAGTAACAGCCGCTTTCGCCATATTTTGCAAGGCCGCAAAGGTATTCATTTTATTTTACAGATAGACGGTATAGTATGTTACTGGTTGATGGCAGTGTTGCTGAGGCATTTTCTTTGCTTTGTTTCTGTGGCTAGCAGATTAACCCCTGCCTTTCACGCATTTGTTTGCATTTATCTATAAATTGATTGAGCAACTTCCATTCTGTCTGTACTGTTTGGGGGCATGTCTGGGAGCAACAGCTGAAAGGGAGTGTTGTTCCACAGCAGCTATTTTGGAGGCTTTAAGGGGTATCCCGGGAGAGCCAGCAAATCTCCCGCAAGTGACTTGAGGCCCGTGGGTTCACTGAAACCACGGCCTCAAGTCCTGCCCCCCTGCCTAGCAACACTAGTATACTAGTGTTGCTAGGCACAGCAAGGGACTTGATGACGCAATTTGCGGCATCAAGCCCTGTCCCGACCCCTATTTCAAGTAAAAACGGGTCAGTATGAGCTAGGGGCGGAGCCTAATGATGCAATTTGCATAACCCGTGTCATTAAGCCCTGCACCCTGCATGCGTCGCTAGCTTCTATCCGGGATCTCCCAGAGACCAGAAAGGCCTTGACGGTGGCTGGTGGCTTATCATATATTTGCGCAAATATGTGTAATGGACATTTCTGCTTTTTATTTTCAGATAGACGGTATAGTCGGTTACTGGTTTATGGCAGTGTTGCTGAGGCATTTTCTTTCCTTTGTTTCTGTTGCTAGCAGATTAACCCCTGCCTTGCATGCACCTTCCATTTTGTGTTTGTAATATTAATGATGTAATATATAATGATAAATTATTCTTTTTATTTCCAGTTGTGAATGATAAGAGAGAACCAAATGTTAATGTCATGGACACAGACTCTGACATTTACATTCCACTAACTCTACCTCCAAGAAAACATATTTGATTGTGTGCTAACAAGTCTCATGACACATAACTCATGCCAAATTTGACATATAATACATAGTCTGTAAAGGTCCACATACCCCAGAGAAGATAGGAATCAGTATGTCCTCTGTTTTCACTGTTTATGACACAGCATATGACACTGAGGATTTGCAAATGACTTCCCTTCCATTTACACATAAGCTGAGCTGCCACCATCATTGTAAGCAGACTAGAGGCTGTGGAGGATCCTCTTGTGTAGTGTCACTGCAAGCAATGTTCATTGAGGCAGTAGTATGTACCTAAAGCTTGAAGTTAGGCAAAGGGTGTTTTGATTTGGGGACACAGATAAATTTAAAGCAGGGGTGGAGAACCTTTTTTCTGCAAACTGCCATTTGGATATTTATAATATCACTTCTGGTCTGCTATATTTGGTCAAAGATGTAATTAACTCACCCCTAATGTGAGCTTTGCAATAAAATGGTGTCAATGGGCCTGATCCAGAACAACGATGTAGCGCTGAGCGTGCTAACACTCAGCGTTACATCGCTGACTCCCCCCTGGCACTCCCCCTGTGCGGGCGTATGGCCCCTTCCTTACGCCGGGTGAAGGCTCCCCTAGCTTCGCCCGGCGTAAGGAAGGGGCCATACGCCCGCACAGGGGGAGTGCCAGGGGGGAGTCAGCGATGTAACGCTGAGCGTTAGCACGCTCAGCGCTACATCGTTGATCTGGATCAGGCCCATTGCCTCCAATACATTTTACACTTGTCATTTAGCTCCCATAGTTATTTGGATGTGACATAGAGTCCCTCCTCCATTTTATAAATGTGTCATTCGCCTTTTACTACTATAATTTTAAATGCGGCAAACAGTAGTATATTTATTTATATAGTAAATTCGGCTATTCCACTTATCTATCATCCTTTCAGTGAAGTCATTTTTTTCCAGACATTTCCTCTGAATTTTCCACCATCCGGTTTATATTCATGCTCTCGTGTTCTATTACACCTCTTCCTATGAAAAATTCCCCCTCCTCTAGCCGGTCACAACCCTTGATACATTTGAAAGCTGCGATCCGTAGCTCAGGATCAGGCCCAATGTGATAGTGCACCAGAGCTCTGGAGAGCATGTCTGGGAGCCAAGCCACACTCCCCCACTCGAGTCCCGTCTGCGGAGGGCAAGACCAAATTAAATTTGTATCCTGAACCCTACGGAATTTAGTTTCGTAGCGTAACATCTGGTGCGTGAATGTGTACTGCCAGAAAAACACCTGACTTCCGTAAGCAGCTTGAAGAAGTTGGGTGTCGTTCCTAATTGAGGATCAGACAGTGCCGTTTCTAGACCTAGCAGAGCCCAGGGCAGAAAAACATTCTGGCGCAACCACAATTTTTTTTATTGATTGATTTAAAAAAAAAAGGTATGCATCCGCCTTTTGCTTACATCCACTTGTATGTGCTTAGTTATTCACTTCTGTCAATTGCTGTGTGCCCAGCCTCTAATTGTGCCCCTTATATGTGTCCACTTCCTTTTGTGCCCCCCTATATATGTTCAGCCTCCCTTTGTGTCCCCCTATATATGTTCAGCCTCCTTTTGTGCCCCCTTAAATGCATCAGCTTCCTTTTGTACCCCCTTAAATGTAATAGCCTCCTTTTGTGGCCCTTATATATATTCAGCCTCCATTTGTGCCCCCTTATATGGATCAGCCTCCTTTTTTGCCCCCTTAAATGATTAGCCTCCTTTTGTGCCCCCTTATATATAATCAGCCTCCCTTTGTGTACCTTTATATATATTCAGTCTCCCTTTTTGCCCCCTTATATATATTCAGTCTCCCTTTGTGCCACCTCATATATATTTAGCCTCCCTTTGTGCCTCCTTATATATATTTATTCTCCCTTTGTGCCCCCTCATATATATTTAGCCTCCCTTTGTGCCCCATCATATATATTTAGCCTCCCTTTGTGCCCCCTCATATATATTTAGTCTCCCTTTGTGCCCTCTCATATATATTTAGCCTCCCTTTGTGCCCCATCATATATATTTACCCTCCCTTTGTGCCCCCTTATATATAACCAGATTCCTTATGTGCCCACTTATATATATTTAACCTCCCTATGTGCCCCCTCATATATATTTAGCCTCCCATATATGTACAGCCTCTCTTTGTGCACCCTCATATATATATATTTAGCCTCCCTTTGTGCCCCTTCATATATGTACAGCCTCCTTTGTTTCCCCTTAAATAAATTTTTTTTTTAAAGTTAAAAACCTATTAGTAAACTTACTCACCTTCTTCTCCCTCTTGCTCCTCCCTCTGTGGTGCCATCAGTTTTAGTATGAATAGTACAGGGTATACAGGGCTCCTACAGAAGCCCTGTAGGACCAAATCTATTGCAATGAATAACGCTACCATAGCGTTATTTAATGCAAATCATTTGGTCCTTGCATACCAGTACTATTATCTGAATGATGCCGGCCGCATCTGTTATGTGATGCAGCCAGCACCTGTGAGAGCCATGGTCACAAGGGAGGGCTGCGGGATGCACCCTCTTTAAGTCATCTAGGGGCGTGCCCCGTGCGATCGCCCCTAGAAACGGCCCTGGGATCAGGCCCCCTGTGGTAAGTTGTGCAGTGTGACTTCTTATGAAGTACGTCAGTGAATTAAGTGGTGGTATGGACATTTAGAAGGAGGAAACAGAGAAAATAATAAAAAGTGAATAGAGTTTCCTAGTTGTTCTATGGAATTAGTATTAGAAGTAGCGGTATGGCAGAGCACGATATACTGCCCCACTTTCAGCTCTGGAGTATGTACAATATAGGTCTGGCAATGTGGATATCTATGTGCTGAATCAAGTGGGTTCTATACAAGATGACTGACATTTGCTCTGTGAAATATGCTATTTAAATGAAGCCAAAGCATGCCCATGTCATACAATCTAGTCTATAATAAACAAATATATCATGATTTAACAAGTAAATAAAATGTAACTGTAAGCAAAGGATCACAAGCTTATTGGCATAATAAACTACCTTGTATGCTAAAGAAAAATCTTGGTTTAAGATAGTAATTGGATTATAAAAGATAAATAGTCTTGGAGTATTTAATAAGCAAGTGAGTGCCTTCTTTCATTCATGGTGCAGGATTGCAAGGCAATAAATATATGAGGCGCACCATGGCATAAAGCTTGGGTGGAATATGGCATGATTTGCGAATATTGTCTCCTTATTTATTTATTATCTTACAGGAAGGCAAATGAGAAAAACTAATTATTGTCTTTGGACCCAGGGGTGGAAGTAGTCCGGCTCAGGCATCATAGTTGGGGCGTGCACCTGTCATGTGTGTGCGAAGTTCAGAAAAGTGCTCAGCACTCATACATGTAGTGCTGAGTGCTGTTTATAAATACATTGCTTGCAGTTCTCAGCTACTGGCAATGTAATTAGAAACAGCACTTATACATAGAGGACCAGATTCAGACTCTCCAAAAATGTCCGCACAGAAGAAGGGAGTGAGCTCCCAAGTCACGTGCGGGTATGGCAGCAGTTATGGTGCTATAACCCTGCCTTAAGTCTCCCGTGTATCAGCAGTCTGTACAACTGCTGATCCGCATTGAAGTGCTTAAAACCCGCCTCTACGGTAAAATAGAAATGTTCCTCCCTGCCTACCTTACAGTGCTCAGGCGGGTGAAGGGGATGGGCCGCCTTGCTGGACAGATCTCCATGCATACGTAAGTTGTGTGTAACACATGGTTGCCGACTCTTCCAGGCATGTTCGGGAGACTCCCGGAATCCTGGGATACAAGCTCCGGGAGAGCCATCCCTCCTAAGTTTTTGAAAAAAATTTTTTAAAGCCACCGACGCGTTATATGCGGTGTGGCTTTTCACAGAGCTAAGTACAGGTAATACAGGGCTCCTATGGGAGCCCTGTAGGACCAAACCTGTTAATGAATGACAGTGACCGTAAGTTATACGGTCACTGCCATTCAAGTTAAGAGATTTGGTCCTCCAGGGCTCCCGTAGGAGCCCTGTATTACCAGCGATCACGTGACCGGACAGCAGATGCCGGTTAGAGGGAAAGCTGGATAGGAGCCGCGTGGAGGAAGGCAGAAGACATCAAAGGTAAGTGAAAGAAAGGTAAAAGAAAAAAATGTGCTGGCATGGAGGCTGGCATTAAGGGGCAAATATGGAGGCTGGCACTAAGGGGCAGACATGGAGGCTGGCACTAAGGGGCAGATATGGAGGCTGGCACTAAGGGGCAGATATGGAGGCTGGCACTAAGGGGCAAATATGGAGGCTGGCACTAAGGGGCAGATATGGAGGCTGACACTAAGGGACTGATATGGAGGCTGGCACTAAGGGGCAGATAAGGAGGCTGACATTAAAGGGCAGGCATGTAGGCTGGCACTGGCCATTACAAGGGGCAAACATGGAGACTGGACACAATAATATGGGGCAGACATGGAGACTGGACTTAATAATAAGGGGCAGACATGGAAGCTGGCCAGACATATCGAGCCTACAGGGGAAGTCTGGAGAATACACAGGGTTGTATGGGGAAGCCTGTAGAATACATAGGGGAGTATGGGGAAGTCTGAAGAATACACAGGGACGTATTGGAAAGCCTGGAGAATACAGGGGAGTATGGGGAAGTCTGGATAAAACACGGGAGCATGGGAAAGTCTGGAGAATACAGGGGCGTATGGGGAAGTCTGGAGAATACAGGGGAAGTCTGGAGAATGCAAGTGGAATAGGGAGAGGTTTGTAGAACACAAGGGAGTAAGAGGAAGGTGTGGGGAATACATAAAATCACTCTAATACATACAAAGGCTTTTGTAGATATTTATAAAATTTTTATGAATACCCACCAACTAGAAATATTTGACATTTGAAATGTGTAAGTGATTACTTTGCAGGACACCCATACACAAACACTGGCGACGCAGGGACCGCCCCCTGGTGACGCAGGGACTGCCCCTATGATTTTTACTTTTCTCCCTGAAATTATTTTTCAAAAGTAGGCAACTATGGTGTAACATATGGCATGTGCAATCCCGGAAAACCACCTGACTTCCGCAAGCAGCTTGTGGAAGTCGGGTGACGTTCTTAAGTCTGAATCCGGCACAGAGTGCTGATCCCTGCCTTTAGCTGTCAGTCTCTTTGTTGTGTGAGTGCAGGGCGAGGGCCTGTAGCAGATGCACCCTTTGCAGACATAGTAGCTATGCTACAGTTTGGACTTTTGAAACAGGGACTAAAATATTAACAGTGCACAAAAATTTATGGAAATGATATTGGTCACACATAGAGAGTGGACACCTACACTGTAAAATGCAAACTCAACTCAGCCACTCAGCCTGAAGGTGTACGTACGACAGTAAGAACATAGAAGGAGCAGACCCTTTATTTATGATGGTCGTATCCCCGCCATACAGGTGGGTACATCCCACTTTGCGCCTGTGAGTGGGCTAGTGAAACCACAGACACCAGCAGAATATTGCTATTAGAACCATTCAGCATTTATTTCTCTAAATATATATATTTATTTTGCCGTGAATAAAAATGTGTTATTTCCATTTTCAAATTAAACTTCAGAAGAAAAACGAAATGAAGTTAGTTGTAACATCTGTAACTAATAGCATTTTTTTTTAATCCTTGTGTAATATATTTTCTCCCTGTTTCTCTTTGCAAGGTAGTCAGTTATAAACACTTTTGACCTATATCCTACTTTGTAACTACCTTGTTATTCTTTACCTTTTACCTGCACTCTGACTATGTGGTGTGGTTTTAAAAGGAACAATATTCATTATTCAGCAAAACTAAATGAACATAACAGCCTCAGTTTATCTTACAATCTCTAATACAATAATAATGTAAATTATTAAATGCATTATAATGAAAATGATATATTGTACAGATTACTTGTTGTTCAGTTCAGTACTACTTAAATGTAGAGTTCAATAAATGGCTTATAATGGGCTTGATGATAGGAAATGAAAAAGTAATTTTCAAAGGTTTGCAAAGAGGATTTTTACATTTTGTATTAATGATAAACTGGTTAGGAACAGGCAGAGCCATAGCTAAAAATTGTAGTGCAGATAGGAAAAATAAAAGAACAAATTGAGAAACCACAAGAGGTGTGCGTTCCTCCCAGACCAATGATAATGTGCACACCAAATCACCATGATCCAGATAGGAAATATAGTGCCCCAATCTAGATTTCGTAGATAGTTTAACCTTAAAAATTGACTTACTGGCACCCCACTTTAACATTGCGCCCTGGGTGTCTCAACCTATCGCAAACCTCTAGTTACAGCCCTGGGAACAGGTACAAACCACCTTCTAAAGGCTGTATCAGGAATTCTTAGCAAATCCAACTTACTGTTTGCTCACAGTCACATTGGGCCGGATCCACAGTAACCGCTCACAGGGGAATTACGATGCTGTAAGGGCCGACGTACGTAACGAACATTATGTACGCCAGCTGTTATAAATAGGGGGGCTTCCCCCCTTTACTCTGTTAAAGTTATGTCATTTTAAATGCATAGATGTTTAAAGCCTGCTCAGTTACTGCACCTAGGTGGCGCTGTTGCAAACAGCAAATAAAGTTTTGTTCTCCATCTTGGCTTATCAAGAGCACATGTCTGCCTGTGTCTCTCCTTTGTGAGCTGTGCCTTTTGCTACAGGTTATGGGCCCAGTGCACTGAAAAGTATCAGCAATCACTAGAAGTTGAGGTCGCTTTAAAGTTTGTACCACAGAAAACTTTTAATAAAGGAGCAGACAAGATGAGTCATGGAGTGATGAGTGGCAGCATGAGCCTTGAGAAACTGGTGGGCTCAGAAAACTATGCTACGTGGAAGTTTGCCATGGAGATGCAGTTAAAAAGAGAAAAACTCTGGAAAGTCACAAGTGATCCTGGTGATACCCCGAATGCAGATGGTGTGGACCGAGCGATGGGAACCATAGGTTTGGCTGTACAGAAGCACATCTACTCGATCATCCAAGACAAGTCATTAGCAAAAGAAATGTGGCTGGCGCTGCAAAATGCATATGAGGATAATGGCCTAATGAGGCGCATTAACATACGCCAGAAATTGTACGGTACAAAACTGAGTAAATCAAAGGACATGAATGACTATATTGATAAAATAATGTCCATTTCACAGCAGCTGATATCAATTGGAGTTACTGTAGATAATGAGGAGGTAGCTATGGCAATGCTACAGAATATGTACATTCCCAAAATCAGGAAAAAGAGCTAAACAACCTCTAGCCCTTGTGCATACTGATTTATATGGACCCATGGAAGTAGAATCATTCAGTGGATCAAGGTACTTTATGACTTTAATTGATGATGCTGCTAGAAAGACGGATGTGTATTTTCTGAGGCATAAAAGTGAAGTTATTCAGAAGTTTGCAGAGTACAAAAACCTTGTGGAGAAAGAAACAGCTTTTAAACTGAAAATACTACGTTCTGACAATGGTGGTGAATATGATAATGCAGCTTTATCGACCTTACTAAAGAAGTGTGGAATTCAACACCAGTTAACCATTGCATATACCCCTGAACAAAATGGAGTCAGTGAGAGAGCTAACAGAACCATTGTAGAAAGTGGGCGAGCGAAGTATAATGCTGATGGTTCCATAGCAAGGCACAAAGTAAGACTTGTTGCAAAAGGCTACATCCAGAGAAATGGAATCGATTATGGAGAAGTATTCCCACCAGTTGCAAGGTACAGTACCTTACACCTTATAATGGCCATATCTGCTTTACATGATCTAGATCTGTACCACTTAGATTTTGATTAAGCTTTCCTAAATGGTGATCCGAAGGAAGAGATTTACATGGAATTTCCTGAGCATTGTCACAATACTAAGTTCCCTGAAGGAAAAGTTTGTCTACTGAAAAAGGCATTGTATGGTTTAAAACAAAGCGGAAGATGCTGATACTTAAAGTTAGATGCAGTTCTAATTGAGATGGAGTTTGCAGGGTTAGAAACTGGTCCCTGTTTATATTCTAAGAGCGTGAAAAGCCAGCAAATCCTCATTGTGGTTCATGTGGATGATCTACTACTTGCTGGTAAACCAAGTGAAATAAAAAGGGTAATAGAGGCACTCAGTATAAGATTCAAGTTAAAAGACTTAGGGTCTGCTTATCATATTTTATAGTTATACAAGACAAACAAGCTGGAACAATTTCAATTGATCAACAGAATTATATTGAAAACATGCTCAAAAGATATGGAATGGAGGAATCAAAACCAGTCAAAACACTTATTGATGTGAGCGCAAAACTCAACAAAGAAATGTGTCCTTCTACACCAACAGAAATAAAAGAGATGGAAAGTATTCCCTATCAGATCGCAGTTGTATGCAGCCATTGGAACACGGCCAGATATAATGCATGCCGTAAGCAAAGTTAGTCAGTTTTCTGTAAACCCTGGTAAACCGCATTGGATCGCAGTAAAAATAATTTTACGGTATTTAAAGGGGACTTTCTCAGCAAAGCTTGTATTTTCCAAACATGGGAACTCTAAATTAGGAGCATATTGTGATGCTGATTGGGGTTCAGATGAAGATGATTGGCGATCTTACACTGGATACATATTCATAATAGGAAATGCAGCAGTCAGCTGGGCAAGTAGGAAACAACCTACAGTAGCACTATTCAGCACAGAGGCTGAATACATGGCTCTGACAGAGAGTCCAAAGGAGGCCATGTGGATTAAGAAAATCCTGTAAGAACTCAGTTTTCTTGGAAATGATGAAGTAATTGAAATCGCATGTGATAATCGGGGGAGCAATTGATCTTTCTCTAAATGCAAGACATCATGGGAGATCAAAGCACATTGCTTCCTCAGAAGTTTGGTTAATGAGGGCCAAATAGTTGTGAATTATATTGCAACAGAGAAGAACCTTGCTGATGTTTTGACCAAAGGCCTTGTATATCCAAAGCTATGTGGACTTGTGAGTCATTTTGGACTGGAATACAAAGAGCATGGTTAATGGAATGTTTTGTTCTAGAAAGACATAAAAACATGTCAGGTAGAATGTAAATATTTCTTAATGTCTTTAATATGTTTACATGAATATCTCAGGGCTTCAAACAAGGAGGGTGTTAAAGTTATGTCATTTTGAATGCATTGATGTTTGCTCAGTTACTGCACCTAGGTGGCGCTGTTGCAAACAGCAAATAAAGTTTTGTTCTCCATCTTGGCTAATCAAGAGCACGTCTGCCTGTGTCTCTCCTTTGTGATCCGATCTGTGCCTTTTGCTACATACTTATGTCATATCTCCACCGTAAAGGCAGAGATAGACATGCAAATTAGGGGATGGGGTGGGGGAAGCCCCGTTATGATCAGCTAAGCAGCCGTAAGGCTGCATAACTGATGGTAAAAGTTAGGGTAGGAATCTCAAATTTGTATATTATGCTGCTGTAACGAAATGCAGGACTTACCACATGAGAGGCCACCTGTCGGTGGCACTCTCCAGTCGTGCCCGTGCTGCATTCTTCTGTGCAGCCTCCTGACTTGCCTCTAGTGGTGTGATCTGGTGCAAAGCTCCAGCTTCCTCTGGTGCATGCATGCTGCCATGTTGTATTCTGTCACCTGATGCGCCTCAGCCAACCGGAATCCAGCTCTAGGAATCACATGACCAGGCTATCCAATCCTGGTCATGGGTGCTATATTGGAATCTGCTGCACAGGGAGTCCTGTGCCAGAGCAACCTGATCTTTCAAGGTTGCTGTTGTGTAGCGCTGCTACTGTTTTCCTATGCTAATCCAGTTCATGCCTTGTCCTGATCCAGTTCATGCCTAGTCTTGATCAAGTCAAGTCCAGTCCTGATCCACTCCAGGCTAAGTCAAGTCCAGTTCAGTCTTGGTCCAGTCCTGGTCTAGTCCATGTCAAGTCTAGTCCAGTCCTGGTTCAGTCTAATCAAGGTTAGGTCAAGTATAGTCCTGGTCCAGTCTAGGTCAAGTCCAGTGCAGTCCAGGTCAAGTCCAGTCCAGTCCTGGTCTAGTCCAGGTTAAGTCAAGCCTGCTTTCTCCAGTCCAGTCAAGCCTGTCTTGGCCAGTCCAGTCAAATCTTGCCTTGTCCAGTCCTGGTCCAGTCCAGGTTAAATCAAGTCCAGACCAGTCCTGATCCAGCTCAGGTCATGTCAAGTTAAGTCCTGATCCAGTCTAGGTCAAGTCCAGTCCAGGTTAACTCAAGTCGGTTTTGTCCAGTTCAAGCATGTATCGTCTGGTCCAGTCAAATCTTTCCTTGTCCAGTCCAGTCAAGCCTGTCACGTTCAGTCCAGTCAAGCCTGTCTCATCCAGTCAAGTCTTTCTTTGTCCAGTCCAGTCACGCCTATCTCATCCTGTCCATTCAAGCCTTGCCTTGTCCAGTCCAGCCAAGCTGTTCAGCTCAGTCTGGTTTAGTGCTAGTTTTGTCCAATACAAGCCAAGCCTGTCTTATCTTGTCCAGCCTAACCAGTCCAGCCCAAGTCAAGCCTTGTCTTGTATTTACAAAACCCCTTGACCACTAATACATGAGCAGATCATACGTCAAACCCTCCAGCTTCCACTACTTCGCTGAATCACTCTCACGTCCCCTGGAACCCAGAGCAGATACTCAACCAAGTCAGTCTGTGATAGCTACCTGCTGTTCAATCTTTCTTACAGGTCTCCATAGGAGAAAGTAGGGACATGGGAGCCCTCATTTGCATTCACTACTGCATCCCTTGCTGTTTTTTTTGCCTGCTGTAATATCCTCCACATGGTGGAGCTTTAAAATTCTTGTTCAGTGTTTTATTTCTTCTTGCCTGGACCACACATGACTGGTCTCTTTCCTTCTCCCCTTCCTCTTTGATCACTTGCTCTCCCTTTGCCTACTGCTGCCTTATCCTTACAGTTCAGCGAGTTAGAATTGGTTGATCTCCATGACTGTGTATTGGGGAACAGTGAACCTTTTTATATAAACCTGTCCAGAGTCAGAGTTTGAAAAAAAGTGGAACAATACACCTGGGCAAAACCATGATGATTTGCAGGGGAGGCAAGTTTCATCTGTTGCAAACAGTATTAGAATGGAGAGGGTATGTCTCTTAGCCCAAATCTAAGTGACTGTTTAAAAGTAATTTGTGTGCAATAAGCAAACTCAAAGTATTCTTCCTGCAAAATAAGAATAAAATTAATTTGACTCCCCCTGAAATTCAAAATGGTTTTGCCCATTAACTTTCCACCCGATGTCCTCTGGATCCAGTCCACTATTTCCAGTGCTGCACCTGGCGCTGTTGTTGCACAGGCATGTGACTCTTTACTGCTTTAATTAATTGTATTTCTTATATATATGGTTGTGATCTGCAGTGTATTACTTACTATTATTCTTACTATTCCTACCTATATTGGAAGATGCCACACTTGTTTCTATTTCTCCACTAAATACTGATCTCTTTCTTCTCCCATTTCATCCATTATATTTTCTCAGACCCCTGATTTTCTAGCTTCTTTATTTAGCTAATCGAGTCCACTTTTAAGAATGCCCTTATTATTACCTTTTACCATTAGGTTAACAACAAATATTAATAATTAATTATAATTGGCAATGATTAAAAGGAAACATATATTAATGATTAAATAAAATAATAATGATTAAATAAAATACAGCGACAGTGAGGGCATCAGTTCTGGTTCTAACCTCTGTGATTTCTGTTGACTCTTAAAAATGTTTGTTTCAGATAACACACTTAAACAACTCTGTCCACTTAAAAGGTGCAACTAATATTGCATTACATGCAAAGTGAGATATTTTAAACCTTTATTTGTATTAATTTTGATGATTATGGCTTAGAACTTAAGAGAACCCCAAAATCAAAATCTCACAAAATAGAATAATGTGACAACACTCTAGTCACACTCTAATCAGCAAATTATTTCAAAACACCTGCAAAGGGTTCCTAAGTCTTTAAATGGTCTCAGTCTGGATCAGTAGAATTTGCAATCACGGGGAAGGCTGCTGACCTGACAGTTGTGCAGAAAACCATCATTGACACCTAAGGAGGGAAAGCCTCAAAAGGAAACTGCAAAAGAAGGTGGATGTTCTCAAAGTGCTGTATCAAAGCACATTAATAGAAAGTTAAGTGGAAGGGCAAAATGTGGAAGGTGCACAAGCAGCAGGGATGACCGCAGCCTGGAAAGGATAGTCAGGAAAAGGCCATTCAAAAGTGTGTGGGATCTGCACAAGGAGTGCCTTGAAGCTGGAGTTAGTGCATCCAGAGCCATCACATCCAGATGGATCCAGGACATGGGCTTCAAATGTCGTATTCCTCTTGTCAAGCCACCCCTGAACAACAAACAACGTCAGAAGCATCTTACCTGGGCTAAAGAAAGAAAGAACTGATCTGTTGCTCAGTGGTCCAAAATCCTCTTTTCTGATGAGAGCAAATTTAGCATCTCATTTGGAAACCAAGGTCCCAGAGTCTGGTGGAAGAATGGAGTGGCACACAATACCAGATGCTTGAAGTTCAGTGTGAAGTTTCCATAACACCTCAGCAGTACCACAGGCTGATAGCATCCATGCCACGCCGCATTGAGGTAGTCATTTGTGCAAATGAGGCCCAAGGCAAGTACTGAGTACATATGCATGATTATACTTTTCAGAGGGCTGACATTTCTTTATTTAAAACCTTTTTTTTTTTTTCAATATAATATTCTAATTTTGTGAGATTTGGATTTTGGGGTTTTCATAATCTCTAAACCATAATCATCATAATTAAAACCAATAAAGGCTCGAAATATCTCACTTTGCATGTAATGAGTCTATATAATATATTAGTTTAACCTTTTAAGTTGAATTACTGAAATAAATTAACTTTTGAATGATATTCTAATTTTTCTAATTTCACCTGTATAGTCTATGGCCTATATTCACACCTAAGAAGCAGACGCTTGTTAGATGCATATCCTTAGTAAAGGACCTACTACACATGCATAGTAGGTCCTTTACGCATTCTACGTACCAGTTTCGTGTGTAGATTGCCTCAGGGCGGTGTTTAAAGACCGCACAGAGTATTTTAAGTAGAAAGAGGCAGTGTAATGCCGGCTCGGGAAGTGATTAGGTAGAAGTGGGAGGGGGGAGTGATTAGGTAGCAGTGGGAGGGGGGAGTGATTAGGTAGCAG
>WWET01003524.1:50436-83083 GCA_011038615.1 Limnodynastes dumerilii | reverse complement strand
TGGAAAATAAAAAATGTGCACAAAAAAAGCCACAATGCAATAATTGGCAATAAAAACAACACAATATTTTATATTGTATATATAAAGGATTAATAAATAATATACTTAAACTCTAATAAATGTGGCTGGCCAGTCTGACAAACACATGCCTCAACAGTGGAGGCAAAACTATTGCCAAGCTGTTACAGAATGGTAGACGATAGCCAGGGAATGGAATGTTCTCTCTTCCTTAACCCCAAATTCATTATTTGAATTAATCAGTCTGTCAAACAAATACTCCACTGGATTTCATTGGGAAGCTATGTAAAATAATACAAATCTGCATAACAGCTGGATCTACGTAGAACACAAAAAGGGAAAACTATCAAAGTTTATATGATGGAAAAAGTCACAATGTTTAATAAAAGGCATGGAAGTAGAAAATTAAATACATGAAAACAATAGGAAAAATAGACCTTTTGAATAGTGCTGTGTGAAAGAAAATAACTATGTGAATTATAAATAACTAAAAAACTAAAAAGCAACAGGTGTATAACTAAAAAACTAAAAAGCAACAGGTGTGCATGGAATAACCATTAAAAAACACATAAAAGTCTAGAACCACTTCTTAGAAATTCACAGAGGTCCTCATAAAAAAGAAAAAAAAAATAGTGAAAGATTAAATTACACTTTATTTAAACAATAATAAAACAAATAGGAGGTTTAAAAACACTCTTAACGAGTTCTAATAGCAGCAGGAAGTCCGTACCCGGCGGCTGTAGATGGTATACTGCATCAGGCTCCCGCTGATGGACATATAACCCGGGAACCGTCCTTGATGGAAACTTCAGAGGGGGACTGGAAAGAAGCCGTCGGATCACTCCTTGCGCTGTGGACTCGTCTGATTACCGACTGACGTGTTTCGAGGGGGTCACAATTTATGATTTCTTTATATGATGGAAAAAGTCACAATGTTTAATAAAAGGCATGAAAGTAGAAAATGTAATACATGAAAAACCTAGTAAGTCTATGGAGTGTTAACCTAATGCAGTGCACTATTTGGTATTGTCAGACCTAATGGTGATTTCAGAGCATTAGAAGGGTTGTATAAAATGGAAAGGCAAGTTAATATTATTCCCAGGACATTTGATAATCCTTCTGGTAAAAGATCCTGTTGTGCCATGTTTCTAAAATGGAAAATATTTATCAGATCATATAAAAATATTCAATTAGTAAGAAATAGCAAAGACAGTGAATTCCTAGTGTTTATTTATAACAAAGTAAGAACAAATCCTAATTCAAAATATTTATGTGACTCTTGATGTTCTCCCTCCCTAATAATGTATCGTCTAGAAAAATAATTTATTCATAACATTAGACAGCAGACAGCAAAAAGCATTTGATAACATGAAAAGATAAAAAGTCGGGATTACTGTAAAACAAGGGATGCGGTTGCCGGTCCAGTTGGCCGAATTCTGACAATGATACAGCCGCCAGCAGAATGGCAGCTTTAACATTTCTGAGATGCTACAAAAAATACAAAAAATTGCTATTAGGAACAGGTAACTAATTGGAGCAGCTCCCAATAGAGACAGGCTGTGGCGGTTGCAGAGGGTTCAGGTTAGAGTTAGGCCTCAAGAATGGAGGGTTAGGGCTTAAGGTGAAGGCAAGCGGAACATGGTTATGGTTAGGAGAGGGTTAAGGGTAGGATTAGGATGCAAGTTCATACCTATTGGAGGATCATTTTTGCAACTGCGGGAGTCGCATTACCACTGCTGTAGAAAATTCGCCAAACAGACCATCATACCAGTAAATCACACCCTAAAACAAAGAACCTTTTGGTTTTCATTAATCACTGACACTAATGATGAAACTTTAGATTTCAACAAGATTTATGACTTATTTTCTGGTGGTGAAACATTAGTTATACATTTTTAATCAGATACAATAATAATCAATCAAATTTGGCAGTTTATTTTCCTTCAAAGATTTTTATATTCTTTGTTAGAGTTTAGGGGGTTTTGTCATTTATTTAACCCTGTAATTTATATAAGTGCTAGGTATAAAATAAATAGATAGAAAGATAAAAATAGTTATAGATAATGGGCTGGATCCAGACCTTGTTAAGTGAATGAACTTAGTTACTCCTGGGCAAAACCATGTTGAATTCAGAGGGAGCCAAGTTAATTGTATACTTTGCATGCAGGGATATATCTTTAAATTGCTTACTGCACACAGATACTGACCAGCTTTACTATCACACTGTTATCTAGACTTGGGATAAGAAACATTACCTCTCAACACTAATACTCTTTGCAGCAGATGAAATATGACTCCCCTGCAATCAACATGGTTTAGCCCAGGAGTAACTAAGTTCATGCACTTAACATGGTCTGGATCCAGCCCAATGTATACAAGATCTTTCAGAAACATTTTTATTTTTATGAAATAAGATTTTAATTTTCCTATGTAATGCAAGATATATTAACTCACAATACAAATCTCCACTAACAACTCATTTTTAAACATGGCATAAGAAAAAGAGCCTTTAAGGCATTTAGTAAAGATGTAGGCATTTAGTTTAGGAATTGGAAGCTCTGCTAGTTCCATCAATAGCAGCCTATTACCAATTATTGATTTGAACCACCACCCAAAACTAACCTGTAGGAAAAACAAACAGAAAACAATGGTCTCAGCAGAGACTGTGTCAACTACAATGTTTGTAGCATTAGTTTATAAAAATACTGTGCTTACTGGCAGCTGAGCTTGGAAGCATTCTATTAAAAACATGAAATACAAGTAAGCGTGTTATAAAAACTTTTTCCACTGACGCATTTCTATTTTCATTGATAACATTGGGCCGGATCCAGACCCTTTACTATTGTAAATGAAGGGTCAGCCCCTTCAGAATACTTATACACGTACTTAACTTATTTACGTGCGTCTGTAGGTACACTAACGGAACATCTTGTGCACACATAAGGATACTGTATGTATCTTGAATGTATTTTGTTTTAAATAGTCCCAAAGCTGCATTTTATAAGAGCATTCTCTGAGGAATTAACCGCAAAATCTATATATGAGAAAATGTGACTATGGAGGCACTAGAGCCCAATAAACCCTTAAAGATGTTACTTTCAGCTCTGTTCTGTGCTTGTGTCACCTTTATTACTTATAGCTTGACACACTTGTTTAAGATGGGTGTTGGTATTACAAATAGGAATCTGTTTCTTTGTTTGCTTAAATTGATATTTTTAACATAAAAGTAAAGCTAATGTGTGTCTCCTTAAATGTTTAAAGGTTGTCACCATATGTCCTACCAAGTTCATCAGATTCCCTAACAATGCTGTATTGTGTGGGCTCTATTTACAAAAAATAATGCTTATGGAATTAATTATAGCTTATAGCCAGACTAGCTCCTTCTCATGGTGAGCATGGCTAGCATAAGAATGATATTTACAAATACTCACCTTTCCAACAAGGTCCCATCGAGAGCTGTGAGCCAGGTGGCATCTTCATAAGTATCCAAATTGTTTCTGTAGTATAGGCGCATGCACAGTGGCTCTAAACCCAGCAGGAAAAACAGTGTGAATCTTCACTTAGAAGTCTTCAGAGATGTCATCCTGGTTAGGTAAGTTTTTATATATAATATATATAAGCTTGTCTGGTATAGCAGCTGACAGGGGGTACTGTCTCAGAGTAGCTGTTTTGGAGACTTGGGGACCTGTGCCAGGGGTGAGCTCTTATTTTAAAAATACATGATATATGACCCAAAGTTGGGACTCTGACAATTTTAGGACTACCAGACAGAGAAGACTTGTAAGTGGCTGGTGGCTTATCATATATCTGTAGATGTATGTAACTAATTCTCTGACTTTTAATTTAAAGATAGAATATTATGGTTTGTTACTGGGTAATTGCAAGAGTGCAATATAATATGTGTGTGTGACTGTTTAGTAGTTAATAGATTTCTATAAATTTACATACATATGCATTCTAGCGGTCTACCCATATATACCTTCCTTTTACTACTCTAATAACAGCTAATAGGAGGAGGAAAAGGGAGGTATAGAGGGAGATTGCTGGAATTTCTATAAGAATATCTTCAGATGGAATTCTTTAAAGCACTGGAGCGAGGTGAGAAACTCAACTCTGACACTTTTTAAACATTATTCATAAGAACAGTCTAGCAGTGAGATGTGGATTGAGAAATAATTTCTGGATTTCTGGATGCTCATCCAATTGCATCCTGATGTATCCCTTGTATGCTGATGAACTGCAATGTCCCAAATTCTCTATGGCCAGGACTGAGGCTCCTCCTACGGCGGCCCATATTGCAGCACCAATGTGTTTCAAACTCTCTGACTTTAAGACCAATCTTGATCAGACATTTCTGAAATAAAGCTCAAAATTAAAATTGGGTAAACAGTACACCAACAGCATGTACCAGCCAAACAGGACAACCATCAGGTAGCAAGGCCACTCAAAGTCACCATAAATACAACATTGTCAGTGTGTCTTGCAATAGTGATCCATCGCCCCGGCCTGTTTAGCCAGTCTTACTGCTATGTATATGGCATTGCTGGAATCAGCTGTCAGACAGGATTTGGAGGTGAGAAACAATAACTAACAAAATAATATTGAGAAATTGAGTCAAAATGCGTATGTTAAGAGGGCACTGTTATCAGCAGGCCGAGGTAGTAATTTGGTCCAGTCTCAGAGGGCTCTAGATATCAAGAAATCCTGTATGGCATTCAGCCAACCATACAGCTTATAAAAGAAGGCTAGGTATGGTAACACACTACACATGTATGTGTTTGACTAACCTTGAGCAAACAAACCTACCATGCTCATTTGAAGGCATACACTCTCACTACCCACCTTCAGTGTGTTTACAACTTGGAAAATGTCCATCAGTAAACACCATATCAAGCAAGATCACAAAAACGCACCCAACCGAAGTGTGTCAGGGAGTTAGTGAGACCTTTGTCAATTCCAGGAATTTGTTGTGCTCGAACTGTATGTTGAATTCTAGGCATCGTAGAACTACCGGTGGAGAGAAAGCTGAATGTTGAATAAAACCAAGATTATCGCACATTAAAAAAATCACAGTTCTACCCTGGAAATGACGAGCCCATAACTCTGCCACCAGCAGAATTTTTGCTATGAGTTCACCTGTGCCAACATCACACACTATTTCTAAAGCCTTATCAAACAATTGGTATGTTTAGCTAGAGCACGTCTCCGGTATAGCATAATTATCTAAGGACCATTTGGAAAAAGACACTTGTTGTATTAATCTGAATTTCTCTGGGGTCTTCTTGGACACCATTCCTACAAGGGAAACAACAAGATTTGCTAATGGGGGCACTGCAAAAAGGCAAGCCATTCAGTCCGGGGCAAGTTCTTTAGTGATTTTCTGTTGGACCTGTGGGAAATTGGAAAGCAAATATCAAATTCCAGGGAAGCTTTCTGTCGACTGCACAGCAAATAGGGAGGTAGAATAGCCATCTGTTAAAGTTCTTAATATTAATTGGTTACCTGGCCTTGATTAGGTCCAGATGGATTGGAAGGATGGTGAGCGGCTGGGGTTGGCTTACTGAAGTCCCTGACCATGTGGGTACCACTGCATTGCAAGCAAGAGTTGTTGAAATTGTAGGAGAGGGTACTCTCTGGCACCACAGTGCTTGAAATCTTTGCCCTGTGACAGGTGCACTAGTCAATGTGGTGGCACCCGCACACTGGGTATGTTACAGGTCTACGAAATGATTCATTGTATTCACATCATGTCGGGTGTTTGGAGTGAGGCTGAGTAGCTAAATAAAAAGAAGATAAGCTTTGCTTAATTTCAATAATTCTGTGGTATAAATAATCATGCAAGTGATATATAAAACAATATATATTTATTTATTAAGAAGACATATTCATACAGAGATATAAAACTGCACCTGTCATAACAACATATGAACCTTGAAGATAGAATAAGGAACTGACAAGAAATAACAATATAATTAGCTGCTACCTTGAGTGTATACATGTATAGACAAAAAGTCCTTTAAAACAATAGTTCAATCATATACAATCCTAAGAAATATAAGGCTTCATAGTATAACTGGCAGATAGTATATAATAGGGATTAAACTTTATTATTCTCTATTTATCCCGTGATATTGCAGATGGAAAACCCAAAACAGTGTATGGTGGTGTGCAGTGTAAACAATGTATGGTAGATGCAGCCCGCAGGGAAATCTCCTATGGAGGTCCGAACAGTTAATACCCGAAGGCAAAGCCGACTCCTCTCAATTAGAACAAACTCTGCACTTTGAGGCCAAAATAAGTACATAGGATGTGGCAAATGGACTTGAAAGATAATTACTGTAGGATACTCTGTCTCGGATTGTTCCAAACTGTAATAGACAGTCTACCACACCAACCTGATATAGCAGCAAGTGGATAAGCAAGCAGCAGCTGAGTGCCATGGACGGTCTTCCTCGTCGTGTATACTCTGTAACCTGTTTGTGCAAGATCTTCAAAAAGTAAAGTGCTCGGACTGTATTCAAAGATCCATTAAGTAATGTAGAATATACGTACGTAAATGCTTTAGGCACGGACATGTGAATTGCACTTAGTGACATACTTATAGATGGGCGGGGTTGATATACGTACTTGAAAATTTACATGATAGTGGGTGGGAGGTGGCATTTAAATGAAAGCTTGAGGGCGCGGTTATAAAGAATCGCACCCATGGAAGACATAGACGCATGTAAGTACACACGTTAAGAACAGAGTGGTCTATGGAGGTGGAAGTCTACGACTGCACAGCCGGGAGGGGGGAGTCTTGTGGGTGTTGGTGGGTATTGGCTTGCTATGTGCGTGTGTTTAATTGTGTACTTTTATAAAAACAGATCTCTGAATACGGTCCCTTGTCCGTGCAGTGCCAAATAAGAGCAGGCTTACAGTAGATAGGGGATCTGCAACGCGTTTTGTCACAAGAATTAGGACTTTTTCAAACAGCTATAAGAGGGGCCGCATTTGACAGAGGACAGCACTAAGCCAGCAGACTAGCATCCACATTGCACACATGCAGGGAGGGGAGGCTTGGTGCCCCTTCCAGAGATCTGCTGAGACGCTTGCTATCTCCAAAACTATGGAAAACTAAATATCAGTAATAGCAGCCTGAAGAAAGAAAGCAGGTGAAATGTTTACTAACTGGCTGCTACAATCACACACGTTTTCATGGGGATGATGATTTAAAAGTATTATTAAGGTAGCGCTTTTCCTTAAAACAATAAACATTTATGTGTTGTAACAAATAATGTTAGTGGAATAGGGATCTTCCTGTTTTCACGTTGTGTGTTCCAGCATGTTACGTTTACACCCTTACCAGTATGAGGTCTCTCACCAAACAATGGCAGTTACGTCAAACCAGCATTATCTGACAACTATTTTCAACTTGTTGATGCTCTGGCTGCCTGAATGGTATAAAATATGAATATATCCAAGTCATATACTACAAATGATGTTTAAAACACTACACAGTAAAATACTTTTTTTATATGACCCAATATGACCTTAATAATTCTTAGAAGGGCCCATGGTTGATGCAGACAAAAAGGGAGTCTGCCTGGGGAAAGTTGGCACATAATAGCCTTTGGCACAATTTCCAGCCTGACAATGTGGTCTGATTAAAGAAAATGCAGGTCCCAGATCAAGGTAAATGGGTTGCCTTCATAATGTGCATTACAAGAACCTACCGATAATGCATTCCAATGTGGAAATCTTTTTCCGCATGCAGGATGGGTCTTCTCATCATGTGTTTTTAATACTGGTGGAATCTGGAATGTGAATCGTTCAGTAAAAGTTTGGCTAAACCCTTATGTCTGATGATACATTCTGTATATGGCCCTTCTTCATGCAGAGACTTAATTTAGGACTGCTTGCGGAAAGGCCGTATGTGCGAAGGGGGCGCAGGCAGAGGTGTAGCATGGATTAAGTGATGATACTGCACCCCTAACCCTGTCTTCCTGTAATGTAGTGAGCCAGGGAGTAGAGTGAGCATGTTCCCTAACATTTGCTGGCAAAAAGGAAGTGTTGTTTTACTTAAATGAATATTGATTGTTGGGTTCTTCTCTTTGTGTCTCATGTTGATTCTTACTGTACCGAAAGTCTGTGGAGAAAATGAAGATAGCTGCCACTACACATCACCTTCCACCAACCATTACATGTTTACCTTCCTCTGTTACACATCAGTCTTTCCTCCCTAATGACATACTTGCCTTCTTGTAGCCCCTCCGTACACATGGTCTCCCTTATCTCCCTTACATTACACATTTCGCTCCCTGTCTCCTTTACATTACACATTTCTCTCTCTACCCCTCCTCTATTACACATCCGCCTTCCTGTCATCCTTACATTACACATCTATGGACATGGTACACTATATATAGTTTCCATTTCAGACCCCTAATATTATCCCACTATACTAGTATATTAGGGATCTGGAAATGGCCACTTGGTGCCCGGATCACAAGCTCCACTGTTTCCACCCTCGCTATTCCCTTGGGGGCAAGGGGTGTGCGCTTAGGAGTGCCCTGAGGCTTCCTTAACTTCCTGTGCATATAATCTTTCTTAAGAATGGACGCACGGAGATCCCTTCCCTGCATCCTCCCTGGAGAATTTCAATCCCTCTCTCCCATGGCCGGTGGAACCTGGTAAACGGGGTAAGAACGGAGGGGCCTACCATCTCTCGCTAGTCACACCGGAACCGCCATAAAAGTAAAAAAAACAAAAACAAAAAAAAAACAAAAACAAAAATTCTAAAGATATACTTACCTAATATGGCAGCACTGGGACTCAGCATCCTCTGCTCCCCACACTTCTTCACTGAATGTCGGGCGTGACATCATCATAACCAATATTTTCAGTGAAGAGCATGCAGAGAGGAGCCTGAAGAAAGAGGAAAAACAGAAGAAAGAAGGAAAGGAGGCTACATAAAAAGTAATGGGGACACAAGCAGAGTGAGCATCAAGGGGGCACAAGCAGGCTGAGCATGAAGGGGGCACAAGCAGTGTGATTATAACAGGAGGCTCAAGCAGTATCAGCAAGAAATGGGGTCCAGCAGTGTGAATATAAAGGGGCCCCAGAAATGTCATTGTAAAGGGGGTACAACAGTGTGATTATGAAGGTGGCACAGTAGTGTGATTATGAAAGGGGCACAACAGTGTGATTATAAAGGGGGCACAACAGTGTGATTATGAAGGTGGCACAGTAGTGTGATTACGAAGAGGGCACAGTAATGGGATTATAAAAGGGACACAACAGTGTGATAATTAAGGGGGCACAGCAGTGTGATTATGAAGAGGGCACAGCAGTGTGATTTTAAAGGGACACAGCAGTGTGATTATGAAGGGAGCACAGCAGTGTGATTATAAAAGAGGAGGGCACAAATTTATTTTATGCAGGGAGGCGCCAGATATGCTAGCACCTTCTCTTCTTAAAAAAGTCATGTGTAAAAACACTGGCAATGATGCCGAGCATTGCAACAATGATCCAGCCACTAGCTGAATGGCGGCTGTATCATTATTAAAATGCTCGGCAAATAGAAAATTGTTACTGGGAATTGTTACCTATTTTTGACCCAATCTCAATTGCGACATGCTGTGGTAACATCACCTCTCAACTCTAATACTGTTTGCAACAGATGAAATATGACTCCCCTGCAATCAACATGGTTTAGCCCAGGACATAGGCGTATCTATAATGGGTGCAGGGTGTGCAGTGCACACGGGCCCCTTAGAACAGGGGGCCCTGTGGCATGCATCCTGCACCCTGGGTTGACAGGGGAAGAGGGGCCATTCAGCATCTATTTCTTCCCTCTAATATCTTCTGGAGGGAAGAAATAGATGCCAAATTAGTCCCCTTTCCCCTGCGGTCGAACTGTCCTGATTTGCGGGGTGAAAAGGGGATGGGGCTTACATCCCTGTTAAGCCACACCTCCTTTTCAGCTCGCAAATCGGGACAGTCCTGTCTCAAGTAGGGGAAGGGGGGCCCATGTGCAAATCCTGCACACGGGCCCACTCACTTCTTAAAACGCCCCTGGCCCAGGAGTAACTAATTTCAAGCACTTACTTAAGTCTGGATCCAGCCCAGTATTTGCAAACCTTACAGGAACCACGGGGATAGAAACCTGTGGTCCTAAGGAACTTTTCCCTTTTTTCATAAGTTAAGGGTAAATGCAGACTAGGAGCTAAGCTGTTTTTGCTGTTCTGAAGAAAACTTTCGGCCTTTCTGGTAAATAGTTATTTAAAATGGGATTCATTTTTAAAATTCCCCAATGTTTATTCAAAATAGTTAGCCCATCTAAAATAAGTCACAAAAGGGACAGTCTATATCAAAATGTTAAAACCATGCAGAGAGGCTATGTTAAAAGAGTGTCCCTATACAAATGATATGCCCTCTTACAGCTCAAAGTAATCAACTCAGCAGAATTATAAAAAAAAGGGGGGAAATTAAAAAAATAAAAATTTAGAAATGAGCCCATTTTTATAATTCTGATGAATATTAATAGTGGATTGGTCTGTAATTCTTGTCTTTTTAATTAGTGTTTTCAAATAATTGAGTTGTATATATTCGTTTATACGACCTTCTCTCCTTATCTTGTAGACTATTAATGCACCTTCAGAATTATGACCTTGTTATGAAGTGTATTTTATTGAGTATTTGTTTATTTAAAATGTTAAATTTTTTAACATACCAATTAGTGAATATATGCTATATAAGCACGTCAGCATTTTGATGAAACCACACCCCCAGTGTGTGACGAAACACTTAGGGTTATGTCTGCAGTGCTGAAAACTACTCTACAACTGACACATTCCGGAATGTTGGAAGTTTTACCTAAAGGATCGGCTCCATCATACTTGCTGCTACGGATCTTCTTACATTGTACTCTGAAACTGGTACTAATATTTTTAAATTCTGGCAGTTGTTCTTTATTAATAAATCGTTATAGTACTTCCCCTTGTATATATAGTTTTGTTGTTTTAGAAATTAATTGACAGTAACCAGGCTGTGCTATTTTGTAGGGGAAGACATGGTTCTTCTACATAAAAATATGCATGTTATAATTTAAATAAAATTGGGCGGGGGGAGGCATTTTAATGAAGGAGTGTGGGCAAGGTGTGGGCGCGATTCGTTAGATACGCACGTACTGAACTACTCGACGCACGGAAATGCCTACGTAAAGATAAGGCAAGTTGTGGCCCTCGTAAGTCACCGAAAACCCGTCCATGCGAGGGGAGTGTCAGGGGTGTTGCCTTGCTACGTCCGTGCGTATAATTGCGTACTTTTCTCGGACGGATCTCTGAATACGGCCCTTAAAGTGCAAAATTAGTATGCAAAATTATAGGTTTAAAAATAAGATTAAAATAAGAATCGAGGAATTTACATATATTCAGATGGAGGCAGGTATTGCAGTTAGAACTTGACGTTTTTATGGAATCCAATGAGGAGTAGATATTAGAATAAATTTTAAATAGAAATAGATTTTATATAGAATTTTAATTTTTTTTTAATTTCAAATCTATTTCTATTTCTACATTGGTAACCATTGCACGTGGCTAACTGATACATACCCGCTTTAATTACTTGCTGTTTTACTCCGATACTTGCTCATATTTGTGTGATATTTGATTAAACTTTACTGCACCATGGAGCAGCCCTGTTCCTTCTTGTTACAATATATATTGGAATGCGCCCTCCAGATGTTACATTAGGGTTATGATCGCAACCCTAGCGTTGCAAAAATAGTACGAAACAATTGCTCACAAATGGGCTGTGCTTCCCCTGCGATAAAGTGGGTGGGGGGAAGCATGCAAAATGTACAGTGTGGGAGGAGGCTCCCACACTTGTGCGGATAAGCGGTCGTGCGGACTGCTGATCCGCATGATTGCATTAAGGTTTCCTTATGGAGTGGAGTGAAAGGGGGCGTGCACTACCCTGGACAGACAAACCCCTGCACATTCAGAGAGCGTGTGGGGGTCTGGATCCAGCCCTATATGACTATGTCTACAGGGAATTTAACTATTTATATATAAGTATAGCGGAAAATTACTATATGACTATTTGTACTGGGGCATTTAACTATTTATTTATATATATAGGTATCGGGGGATAGTTACTATATGACTATTTATACTGGGGAATTTAACTATTTATATATGGGTATGAGGGGACAGTTACTATGGGTTAGATCCAGAGCTACGCGTACGCAAGTGTAAATACGATAGCGTATATATAAGTATCGGGGGACAGTTACTATATGACTATGTGTACTGGGGCATTTAACTATTTATATATGGGTATGGGGGGCAGTTAATATGGGGTAGATCCAGAGCTACGTACGCTATCGTATTTATGACGTAAAAACGCCGTTTTGTATGTACTGTGCATGCATGTAACGCTGAACGTATGTACCAGCCTAGTATCAACAGCGTAACCATGAACGAGGGTGCGTGCCAGGTATATGACACCCATAATTACGATTCGGAGGCGGGGGAAGGCATTTAAATCCAGCAGTCTGGCCGTGTTTAGGCTGTTTACAATGGATAAAAGTTGACATTGTTTTATGTCTGTACATATTGTAAGTACAACTTATTTCTTCTTTTATCCATTGTAATAAAGAATTACACTATTGCCACCTGGCCTCCTTGTCCCCTTGTACTCGCATGCACTCAGCACAGCTGACACGCACAAGAACGGAGAAAACGAGGCTTGGAGACCGGAGAATGGCTACACGGCACGCCGACAGAAGAAATCCACGTGCTGTAGAAACTGATCCACAACCAGGGTAACTATAGATCATTGCATCACTGAAACCCTGCGGAACATTGAAAGCTTCAAACAGCACTTGTGTTGAAAGAACCCTGGACAGCAGCTGCCGTTTGAACTGAAAAACCTGAAATTAACAAACTGTGAGCTACCCTATTGAACTGCTTTGAACTAATTACCTAAGTGTTTATTTATAGAGACTACTTTTGAAATATATAAAACTCTTTATATATAGGTATCGGGGGACAGTTACTATATGACTATGTGTGCTGGGGCATTTAACTATTTATATATGGGAAATGGGGGACCATATGATTATGTGTACTGGGGCATTTAAATATTTATATATAGGTATCGGTGGACAGTTACTGTTTGTCTATGTGTATTGTGGACAGTATGTATGCAGCAGCATGCTTTTAACACTTAGCATGCTGCACAATGCATTTTTTCCTTTAAAATTACGCAAAACGACAGCGATGTCCGTTGATTTTTAGTGGTGAGTTAACTCGCCCCTTAGTAAATCTAACTCCAAGTTATAGTAAATGATTGGGTACCTAAGAAACCACGAGGGGGAGAAAGATTGAATAGATTATGAAATGCAAGTCGTTTTAAATAATGATGCTAAATACTCAGATACTCCATGGCTTTAAGGAAGGATTTAAGTTTTTGTGACCCTCTAGGTGTTAGGTTTCTGGATTAGAATAAATGTCTGTTTAATAAGATTGGTTTTATCTCTCTGATATGTTGTTATTGAAGGAATGTTATATTGTTGACTTTCTAAATCTATGCAGTATATTGATGTAAGGGTGTGATATCTAGATTATCATCCAAATAATATTATGTCTTTTTAAGCAAAGCTTGATTTGATATTATTGTAATTTGAGAATGAGTAATTGGTACTTCGCAGCTAATGTCAAGGTAGTGGGTTTTATCAATGTCTATAAAACTTGTATTCCACACACAGGTGAAGTGACTTAGAAGTACAACAATAAAAAGAAAAACAAACCACCTAAAAAAAAAGTTTTAACAAATAGCAAATTAAAGCTTATTTGCAAAAGGTGTAACAGCAAAGGGAAGGGGAGATCATCTGAATGTTCTTTTTAAGGTTGGTGCCAGCACCGGTTCAAAATAACAGCTTGGCATTAAATGATTGTAAGTGTAGCAAATTCTACAGAAACAATAGTGTTCTATGATAATCGTTCATTTTTAATACTGAGATGTTCTTTATTTTTTCCAAAATGGTTATCTGATGAAGAAGAATTTCTAACTGTGTAGTAAAGAAGACTTTACATTTGATATATTTGCTGCAGGTAACCCAGATTAGATGACAAGGTATGTATCTTCTAGACAGAATTGATAAATGTGATTCCTTGGCAAAAAACAATAGGTAAAAGGTCATTTTTTTTTCCATATTATACACTTCGGTATGAGTATAACGTATCATTCCTATTGCAGATGCAATAAACTTCAGTTATGCTCTTGTCTGACTGTTGCATGTACTGGCACAGCTAGTTATTAACCTTGTTCTGCTCTAAACATACCATAAAATTTTGCTTGGATTCTCACCAATAAAAATTTGCTGCCAGCCCAACCCATCTTAATTTATTGCCGGGTCATCATACCTGTGCTTGTAGTAGCAATGATTGTCTTGCTTCTAGTTAGAATTTTCATTTGTTTTAAACTTACTTAGTTGCCATTTTACTATTCAGGCTGGATAACTCTGGTTAAATAAAACCTGAAACCAAATATTAATTTGCTTTAGCCATATGTTGTTCACTGATCATGACCTACATATAGGGCCGAATCCGGACCTCCGCAAGGAGAGGAGAATAAACTCAACTGTCAATCCCCTGTCTAGAGTGGATTTTGCAGAACTTATGATGCCATGAGACTACTTTAAGTGTGCTGTGTGTATCAGCAGTCCGTACGAATGCTTGGAACTATTAATCCCTAGCTCATACTTTATCCTTTACATGTACCCCCCTGCCCATCTTACAAAGTTTAGGCAGGTGGAGGGCATGGGCTGCCTTTAGTACCGTATGCCTGGAGATTCACATCGCTGTATCTGGTGCATGCATGAACGCTGCCAGAAAACACCCATCTTCAGATTGTGATGTTAGATATAAGTATGAATCCGGTAAAAAAATGGCTGAAAAAATATTGCTCCTCTTTGGAGACAGGCTGAGGAACAGGATGGAGCAGGGTGTGGAGAATGTCACCAACTTTGCCACATAGTTGGCATCATAGTTAAGTCTGGGAGGGTCACATATTAGGAGCTGTAGTTGCCTCTCTACGTGGTTTTACATTTAGACTCTTTAAAAGTAGCATTAGAGATAGAGGTCCATTGTACTGGGGAGCTCCATACTGTCAGGTAATTTTCCTATGCTAGGGGAATAGGTACTAGGGCGCTCCAAGTCTCTGAATGGGTGGCGTAAAGGTGCTAGCTGCTGTCTTCGTAGTGTCCCAATTAGACCCCTTTCACACCGCCACCAAATACCGGCAAAAACCCGGGTATTTCGTGGCGGTGTGAAACGTACACTTTCGGTCAACCCAGGTCAAAAGACCCGGGACTTTGACCTGGCAAAAAAGAAGGGTTATTCCCAGGTCCTACCCGGGAAAGTTGGCGGTGTAAACAGTACAGGGTTGTTTCCAACCTGTGTTTTTTCACATTGCCACCTGATTGGATGCAGAAACAGGCAGCATGTGATGATGTTACCATATGCTGCTGTTCCTCAGATCTCAAGATGGTGCATTGGCAGGAGGACGAGATTGTGGAGCTCCTGAATATTCACAGCGAGGAAGCAATTAAGGAGCAAATATCGGGCACAGTGAAGGACGCACACATATATCACAACATTTCCAAAATGCTGGAGGTACAAGGGATAATAAAGACACAACAGCAGGTCGTGATCAAGCTGAAAGCATAAAAGAAGCATTTTAATAAAGTTCACAAAAAAGTGGGAATGGAAGAATTCAGTGGCAATGCTATGAATTATGTACATCAATATTCGGTAGCACTGCATCCTGTAATCTAATAGCACTTTTATCATTCATTTCTGGCCACAAGCAGAGTTCTCAATCCTCGAGCAAGCCATCCAGGCCTTAGTCGCCCTTAATGTTTGACGATGATGACAGTGAGGTGGAGTACAGCGCAACGGACACTTCAATGATAAATGATGAGCCGAATGTATATTCTGCAGTGCTTGAAAAAAGTGAGTCTCTTTTTATAATAGTCTTTGTAAGTTCTGTAATGTGCCAGTGCACAGTGTAGCATTTGTTGAAGTGGTATAGCTAAATTCTTTTTTTTTTTTCTGGATGTAATGTTCTTGCATGCAATGTTGAAAATGGTTGTATTTCTTGTCTTGGTACCCCAAAAGTCAGGTTTTTTTGCAGCCTGTAATGTCCTTGCATGTAATATAGAAATTAATGGCATAATTGTTTATTTTTTTTTTTTTAAACAATTTTTATTGAAGCATGGAATAACACAGGAAAACACGTTACATCATATATCAGTATGGTATAGATACTTCAGAGTCAATCCTCGATAGTAACGAAACCATAACAAAAACAATTAAAATAACCAGCACCTGGTGTCTATAAACATTGTTCCACCCTTGAATCGCAACTACCAAGAGTCCGAGTAGTCGCTTACATTACTTGCCAAACGCCAGATTAGACAATGCTAATGCCAATGTTGTTGAAAAGGGGGGGCAGGGAGAAGAGCCAGGAGGTCACCGCTAACCGTCATTGACGTTGGTCCCATCATAGGTCGTCATTCTCGAACAACATCGGTACAGTCAGGGCAATCCTCACAGGAGCCCCCTCTAACACAAAAAGGGCGTAAACGGTCTCAATCTGCTGCAGGAGATCCAGATCATTTGCAACTGGAACGGCAAAACAGTAAGTGCTTTTAGCTGCACCATCGATGTCTGTGAAGGATTAATTGTCCATTTCATGATGAGGCGCTGTTGTTTCTGTTTATTCTTTTATAGGTGATACTCCTGACGATCTTTTGGAGGAGCCTTGTACGTCCTCACGGATTACAAAAACTAGTAAGTTTCTTTAGTTTGATACACACTGCATGTCCATAGCACAAAGTTTTTAAGGTTTTTTTTCATTGCTATCATCATAATAGTTTAGGATAGCATTTTCAGTCCCAATAAAGGCATAGCAAAAAAACCACGGTAAAGACAACAATAGCAGGAAAATAAAAAATTATAAAAAGGAATGTAAACATGGATAATAATAATAAATACGCCAAAAAAACAAACCATAACTCAATACTAAAAACAACTAAAACTATATAAATTGTATAACTGTCTAAACGCCTATAATATAAATGAAAAAAAAAAATACTATCTAAAACACAAGAACTACAGGCCTGATCCAGAACACTACTTGTGAGCGATTTTACGCGTGGCGGAGATGTAAAATCACCTTTTGGTTAGTACTGCGCATGCGCACCATAGAAAATATGCTCAGTAACGTAGCGTAATTGTGAACGTATGGGCCATTCACGTATGTGTCACGTAAATACTTACATATGGGCGTGCCAATTTTACGTGAGTCCAAAAAACGTCTGAAATACGTTAAGTAGGGGGGTTTGTATTTAAAGTGTACAGTATGGGCATGCTTAGCTGCGTAAATACGTGTTGCCCATACGTACGTGTGCGGATCACTGTGGTTACGTTGCCAAAAGTTAAGGTAGGGTTTGAAAAGCGTATCTTGACAAAATACGTACTTTCAAGGGGTGTGCCAAGGAGTGTATAGAAGGTACGCACGCGCAAATACGCTACGCGAGTAAATGTACGGCAAACATAGTTCTGGATCTACCCCTACATCTTTAAACTTTAATAAAATGACACAACCTATGAACAATAACCTAACCTATGAACATTGTACTAACTATAATATAACTGTAAAACAAAACTACAACAACATAATTAAACTTTTATAAAATAACACAAACTATTAACAATAGTCTAACCTATCTACATACATACACGTGTACAGATGGTGCAATGGGTGGATGACGAGATTATAGAGCTCAGGAATATGCGTGGCGAGGAAACAATAAAGGAGCATAAATATATAGAAATGTATATAATCTTGCTATTTTTCTTTAGGTAATACATTATTGACAATGACAATGATGTCTGAAGCGACATCAGCCACAGACGAAGCCACGACTTTCACAGCATTGCGGGGAAATCTTAAGTATTTACATACAGTAGTATTTACATTTTTAACATTTTGTTGCTGCTTGCAATAAGTGCAGGAGGGATGAGGCCTCGAGCATAATGGCTTACGAAACAGCTTTTTAATATTGATAAAAGTACATACATAAATTTTAAGGTTTTCTAAACACTTTCTTATCCTTTTTTCCAGCTTATAATGTGCCAAAGAGACGAAAAAGATGAAAAACCATTCCATTGCACTACATGTAATTAAAGTTATCATTGTAAATTATGCTTACCAATAGTTGTGGTCTAATACAGCCTGGAGGACAATGGAATGCCATCCTTTCCAGTTGTGGTAATCCGCCAGATTCTGCGCAGGGGCAATGATGGGGATGTGTGTCCCATCGATCGCTCCAGTACATTGCGGATATCCGCGTCTCAGGAAGCCGGCAATGGTCTCATCCAGACGCTCTCCCAAGTGCTGATACAGTGCTTCCAGCAAAGCCTCAGTTACCTCATGCACGAGATTACAGATGGTCGAAATCCCAACTCCGAACATGCATGACATTGTGTGATATTACCCGGGGTTGCATACCACCACAAGACAATGGCTAGCCTCCTCCAAGGTGGAATGGGGATCCGTAAAACTGTGGTCTTTCTGGTCAGCACTGGGGAGATGGCATCCAGCACATACTGGAAGGTCCCACGGGACATCCAGAAGTGCGCAATCCACTGGTAAGCTTCAACTGTTGCCCAGAAAGCTTCAGCATGACACCGCTGTCTGGACCACAATCTCCTGCTACTGTGCATTGTGAAGCGCAGAATGGACAGCTGCATGGCTTTGGTGCATGCTCTCCTTCTGCGCACATAGTGGCGTTGAGTATCCTGCAACTCCGACATGAATTGCGCGTGTTTTCTCAACATGTCAGAATAAAACATCTGACACACTGTCATCAGCTGCAAAAGGGTGTCACTTGCTGCCTCTAACAGCAAAATGATCAACACAACCATGGTTTCAGAGCTATCAATAACTAGATCGTCAGCCATCGTGGAAATAATGCAGCTAAAATGGCCACCATGTACTGACATCATCACTGTGTGCAACAGTTAAGTCCCCTTTAAATGACATCATTTCAGGCAGCCAATAAAAGCTCCTTTCTATAATAATTGTCAGTTGCTTGACACCCCTGAGCCGGGAAATTCATTGGCGGTGTGAAAGGGACAGACCTGGGAGTTTCCCGGGTTTTTGGGCGCTTATAAGTGTCCTTTTTTTTTTGACCAGGCATTTCTTCCCAAAAAAACCCGGGTAGAAAATACTGGGTTTTTCGGCGTTGGCAGTGTGAAAGGGGTATTACATTAGATACACAGTTAGAAGTAGTAATTGAAGATTGTAGCATCCAGCACTGTTGTAATAGAGGGCCGGATCCAGAACTCCGGCCGACAGGGGACTTATGCAAGTCATTTGCGTAAGTCCCCTGTCAGGGAACATCTGCGCATGTGGGCGGCAGATGTTGCCTGTGCGTAAGAACTAACGTACATAACAGAGTTACGTACATTAGTTCTTACAATAACTTGGCTGACCCTTCACTTAAGATGGCTCTATCAGCAATTTAAATGAAGGGTCTGGGGCAGGGTAAGCCCCATACAGCTGCAGACCTAATTGTAAAAGCTAAGGGGCCGGATCCAGAACAACGTCCCTCGGCGGAAATACGTCCGTCAGATACCGATGATAGTTACTGCGCATGCGTAGTAACTATTATACGTAATCTACATATAGGTTTGTTACGTAGATTACGTAAAATAGTTACTACGCATGCGCAGTAACGGTCATCGGCATCTGACGGATGTATTTCCGCCAAGGGAAGTTGTTCTGGATCCAGACCAAGGAAGGAATCTAGAAACGTAAGTTTCCAGATTTCCCACCGACAGCGGGAAGTGCAGGGGGTGTGCACTCCCCACTACGACTGTAACTACGGAGCTTACCCAGAGTGTGTAATGACAGCTGAGGTGCGATTACCAATTGTCCAGTATATATGTGTGTGTCCAGTGTCAATGTACAAATAATCATCTCGGATAGTAGAAAAAGAAGACAAGAGACAAAAACAAACAAACACAGCGATAGTGTAGACTGATATGTGTAAATGGAGTCCAGAGATCTCTATGCACTCACATGTCACAGGTTTGGTTTTGCTTACCTCAATGTGTTTGTCCTTCTTTATTCACTTCCCCTGCGGTTGTGGGTTCCTCAGGATCCTGCCGGAAACGGATGTGTGGCAGTGGATGGACCACTCTGCTCTGGACTTCCTGGGGGGGAAGCCTGCTAGGTTGTCACAGTGTTCAAGGGGGTGGTGTTAACGCTCCCTTCCTGGACTCCCACGCTGTTGAGGTGTTGCTAGGGTAACTGCTCGAGTAACTTTCCCACACTGTTAGAGGCGCCTGCTTGCAGATTCAAGTGCGGGAGACTCTCGAATGTTGGACAGTCCTCCTGGTATCCTGGGAAAGGCTGCAAAACTCCTGCAGAGGGCTTGAGGCCCGTGGTTTCCATAAAAACAGCAAGCACACAGACATAATCAACAGTTATAGTAAACAGTCATAATAACCAGTAAATGGTGCATGAGTGTGAGGTTTGTGGCAACTATAACAGGGTGAGCATTTTTCCATGCTAACTGGGCTCCAAACTCAGCATTGCCGACTCTCCCGGAATGTCCAGGAGACTCTCAAAAGTTAGGCAGTTCTCCCGGTATCCTGGGAGAGGCTGCAAAACTCCTGCAGAGGGCTTGAGGCCCATGGTTTCATGAAAACCACGCCCTCAAGTCCTGCCCCCCTGCCTGCAACGCTAGTGTCCTAGTGTTGTTATGGACAGGGAGAAACTTGATAATGCAATTTGAGTCATCAAACCCCACCCCCATCACTTGTAAATCTAAAAGGGAGTAAATAACAGTCAGGGGTCAGGGGGTCAGGGGGTGTGGCTTAATGATGCACTTTGCTTAAATCACGCTCCCTGCATGCATCTGTCGCTTTCCTCTGGGATAATAAAAGTCAGCAACCCTGTCTAAAGTTAGTTGAGAAGGAGTCCTCCATCAAATGCTACTACCAGAATGTAACGGCACTCCTACCTTCAGAATTAGTAAGATGAGAGAGAAAGGGCTCTGGCCTTCTTGCTTGCTGAACACTGGCCAGTGGATAAATGGTTCACAAATGTATTTTGAGAAAAATAGAGGTGCATTTTTTTTTTATTGTTGCATTTTTCACATACTGCATGTACCAATGAAAACTGCATGCTATAACAACTGGCTTTCTCTTGGAGCACCATAGTGATTCACTGAATATAAACATTCTCCAATAACATTTTTTACCGGTCTCTATTTAGCTATACTTTTAAACACAAAATGGAAAAAAGTAAAAACACAACATAAAACATATTCAGCAATTTCTTCTGCCATCAGACAAAATAGTGTGCATTTGTGTCAACCCTATGCAATAACTTTTGAATAGATTAAAGTAAGTTATATTTGTCACAGATAAATATGTCACACCTGGGCCTATTTCCTGTTGACATACATCAGTGACTAGTTTAGTTGTGCAGCTCACCAATAGCTGCTGGTATTTACTTTCAGTGAGTTGTTCTTCCTAGTACTTAGTTGCCAGCTGAACTTATGTTAACCACTCCATCAGAAATTTCTGTTTAACAGGAAGGGAAATATTAAATGCCATTTTTGCACAGCTATTTCAGAAGAATTTAAACTGATATTCTTTTTTATCAACAGTAAAGCCCGTCTCCATCATCCTGAAAATAGGATCACATGTCCACTCTCCTCCTTCAATTGTGGGATAACTAGTATCTGTCTCAACTTATTTATTATCTCTGTCAAGTCTGTTACTTGTTTTTGGCTTTGGACTCTTTGTGGCACCTTATAAATAAATGATAATTAAATAAAAATACATTTACATGAATTTATCTATTTGTCTTCTGGATTATGGTGGATTATGATGTTAGTCTAAATGAACCTTCCTTATAGGTATGTTCTGGGACAGACCACAGCTAATATTCCACTAAGGAATTTAAAGTATGTGGTGATGAGGGTGCATAAAACCATAAATGACAAGCTGATGTATAATCTGAAAAACTCAGCAATGTTCCACAACACAGACTCTAGGGAGACTGGTAAAGGAGACAGCAATATAATAAATCCACATTAAATTGTACAAGAATGAAACAACTCCTATCTTTAATAGAAATAGTACCGCTGCAAAAATGTTATTTTTTATTTTTTATTTTTTTTTATGACTGTATAAGTATGTCAGTCGCTATACTTACCCATTCATTCTTCGGAAATGCCACAACAGCTCTCACTTTCTTTTTACATATTAGAGAATGTCAGCTAAAATCTGATTGGTTGCTATGGGCAACATCTTCACTTTTACAAACCCGCAGCTTAGTAAATCACAGATTTCACAGATGAAAGCAGGTTCACACTGAGCACATGTGACAGACATGACAGAGTCTGGAGACGCAATGGAGAACGTTCTGCCTGCAACATCCTCCATCATGACCGGTTTGGCAGTGGGTCAGTAATGGTGTGGGGTGGCATTTCTTTGGGGGCAGCACAGCCCTCCATGTGCTCGCCAGAGGTAGCCTGACTGCCATTAGGTACCGAGATGAGATCCTCAGACCCCTTGTGAGACCATATTCTGGTGCTGTTGGCCCTGATGTGGCTGGAGTGTGTCAGCAGTCCCTGCAATACGAGGGCATTGATGCTATGGACTGGCTCGCCCGTTCCCCAGACCTGAATCCAATTGAGCACATCTGGGACATCATGTCTCGCTCCATCCACCAACGCCACGCTGCACCACAGACTGTCCAGGAGTTGGCAGATGCTTTAGTCCAGGTCTGGGAGGAGATCCCTCAGGAGACCATCCGCCACCTCATCAGGAGCATGCCCAGGCGTTGTTGTAGGGAGGTCATACAGGCACGTGGAGGCCACACACACTACTGAGCCTCATTTTGATTTGTTTTAAGGACATTACATCAAAGTTGGATCAGCCTGTAGTGTGTTTTTCCACTTTAATTTTGAGGGTGACTCCAAATCCAGACCTCCATAAGTTAATAAATTTGATTTCCATTGATAATTTTTGTGTGATTTTGTTGTCAGCACATTCAACTATGTAAAGAACAAAGTATTTAATAAGAATATTTCATTCATTCAGATCTGGGATGTGTTATTTTAGTGTTCCCTTTATTTTTTTGAGCTGTGTACTTGTTAATAGCAGCTTCTATATTCCTCACCAGCGGCGTTTTAAGAAGTGAGGGGGCCCTTGTGCAGGATTTGTTCATGGGTCCCCTCTCCCATACCCTGAGGCAGCAATGTCCCAATTTACAGACCGCAAAAGGGACGGGGCCTAATGGCAATTTAAGTCCTTCCCATTTTGTGGCCCACAAACTGGGACAGTCCCACCTCAGGGGAAGGGGGGCCCATTCAGCAGCTATTTCTTCCCTCTGGGAGAACTTGGAGGGAAGAAATAGATGCCAAATGAGCCCCCCCTTACCCTGCCAACCCTGATATGAGGGACCTGTGTGCACTGAACACCCTGCACCTGTTATAGATATGCCTATGTTCATCACCCTGCAGCAAGTCCTATTCACCATAGATCTTTTCATATGTTCATATAATAATAATACATGAGAATACATTTAACAAATGTCACAAAGTTGAGAGTGGGACACTAGACAATATATGGTAGCATGTACCAACCAACCTCAATCTTGTGAGCTGTGAGGTGGTCCAATTTGACTAGGAATGACTGGAAATGAATGTTATTCATATTTATAATGCTTTAAGAGAAAAAAATACATACATATTACTTGATTTTAGCATTTTTTTTGGTGATTTTAAATAAAATACAGATCCAAAACCAAAACATTTCATTTTTTTTTGACAAAACCAAAACATGACAAAGATTTAAAACCAAAACCAAAACACACACTGTGTGCGCCAGATGTTACTCATCGTAACTCTGATCGTACGTAACTCCATACAATAGGGCTTAAAATGCTTATGCAAACCGATTATACGCATTGTGGTTAGAGGGAGGCATTTAAGGTCAGTGCTCATCTCTACTGTGTACACTGTTGGTAGGTGTGCACAGCAATCATTCAGTGCTAATCTGTATAGCATTAAACAGAATGAACAAAACTCACAGCCTCAGGGCAGAGCCGTTCTAATCAGAACATAGCCCTAAAAGCAAGACTCTCCACTAAAGGTGGAATGGTTGGAGGTATGATAACACTACCCCAAGTCTCCTACTTCTACTATTGAGGTAGGTTAGATATCTGGATTTTAGGCAGCTGCAAAACAGACACTATGCAGCTGACAGTTCATTTTTATCGCTGGAGGAGCCTGGAAGCTATTCTTTTCATGTGCTGAACAGTCATCTGTATGCACATGTGTTAAAAATGGTCACCATTCTGCACAGTGCAGGCACTGGATGAAGAGGGTTGTGGGGTTTCATTCTATGGATGAGCTTTCGAGAGTATTGATTTGCACCTGCCTAACACTGATGCAAACATGCATATTTGTGTTCACCAGCTTTAAATCACAAACTATTCCAAATATATGCACAACCCAGAGTCAGGTCCTCTGTCTACAATAAATATGCTATACAATATACCAGTGTGCTTCTACATATATCATTTCTGCTCCGCAATCTAGTCAAACATACAGAGGGGTATTGTGATATGATATAGCACTGTGGGCAGGGCCATCTCTTCCACTGGGCACAATGGGCAGGTGCCCACGGCCCCACAAATCTAGGGGCCCTTGAGCACTGTTGTCCGGCCCCAGCAGTCAAGGCATATTCAGACTGACTGTCCTGAAAATCAAAAGGCTGGCTGGACATACATGTGAAAACAGAAGGGCTGGCCGGACACACACAAAGAGGAAGAGTTTGGATGGCTGTAGAGACACACAAGAAGGGGCAAAGGTGTGAAAGAGGGCACAGTGTAATGATAAAGGGGAAATGTGATAATGAAGATGAAGCCTTGTGATGACGGGTCAGTGTGATGCAGGAGGTTACAATGTGATAAATTATCATTTATATGTTGAAATGTTTGTGTTTTTAAAATCTTATAATGTTCAAAAGTTTAGGATTCATTTTTATTACTGTAAATGGGTTGGTAAGTGAGGGCCCCTGTGCATTGTTTTGCCCGGGGCCTACTATGCTGTTAAGACAGCCCTGACTGTGGGTCAGTATGAAATTATGTGCAGCATTTTGTAGATGGAACATGCTGTATGCTCATATCATATTGCAAA
Source organism: Limnodynastes dumerilii (assembly GCA_011038615.1). NCBI lineage: Eukaryota > Metazoa > Chordata > Amphibia > Anura > Limnodynastidae > Limnodynastes > Limnodynastes dumerilii. The sequence goes on along the minus strand of WWET01003524.1, from coordinate 57,786 downwards.
CTCCCAGTGACTCCAGCACGTACTGAATAAAAGTAATAAAGTGATTCATTTAGGAAAACAATCGAAAGTACACGTGCACTGCAGTGTGTTAGCACAAAAGAAATAGCATTGTCTTTCCAGTAAATACCTGCCAATCCAAACTTTTCTTGCTGATTATTTGAAATAAAGGAAATTTGTGTAGTTGTTTTGAACTCAGCTGGAGGTAACTCGCTATCTATAACCCATCCTATCTAGTTCATTTTTGAACAATATAATTTTTTATAATTTTGTGCCATAGTTTTCAGTACTTTCATATTCAATATGTAAATAAAACCTTTTTATACATCAGTTATAATGCTTTTGTTTTAATAACTGCCCTTGATTATTTATTTAGCTACGTCAGTCAATTAAATGAAGTAAATATCCATATTTGTTATGTATTAGTTTTATGTTTTTGTGTTGTATTCTTTGTTAAATTCTTTATGTGCTAGTATTATAATTTCTTAACATAAAATTGAATAGTGTTGTAATAAATACTTTTGTAAAAATAGAGAAATAAAGACAACACTGTAGATTATTGATAATAACACTGGACCATATTCAGACTCCTGCACGCTTTCCGTGCGTGCGGGTGCCTGTAATTACATGAGCGAGAGGGGAGTGCACACCCCCTGTCACTCCCCTCTCGTGTGCGGGCTTTATGGCAGCCTACGCTGCCATAAGCCTGCCTTAACTGCGGCGTTCGGATCAGCGGTCCGTACGACTACTGCTCCGCTACAGTGTGGGAGCCCCCTCCCACACTGTACACTATACATGCTTCCCCCCGTCCGCTTTAGCGGGCGGAAGGAAAGCACAGCCCATTTCCTCGGAAATGGGCTCGGACAGAACAAAGTTTACTTTGTTATAGTAAACCTAGCGTAACATCTGGAGGGCGCATGCGTTATTACATCTGAATCTGGTCCACTGTTTGAATCAGGTGAGTTAGAACACTGAAACAGGTGCACAAATACTAACACTACTATTAGTCATTATTATTTTTATCTTATTATTATTTAATTACTAGTTTAGTCACATTACTTTCACTTATATCTTATCTATTTATCTTATACATATCTTAGTCAGTGTTGTAACCGCATATTTACATCCAGACTTCTACTTTTCATTATTATTTTAACATTATTACTGTATTATTCCTATTCTTGGATATTTATTTACCTACCACTCCTATTGTATTTATACTCTGACTGACATCACCGTATCTCACTGTCCAGATGACCTCAACATCTATCACCTTGACCTCTCTGTTTGACATCCTCACTCATCCCCCCCACATCACGACTTGCAGCTTGTCACGTTCAGAGAGTGTTTGGGATCGGTTCCGGGTTTCAGGGATGGAGACAACTGTGATGGTTTGAAATGAAAGTGAGCAGGTTTAATAACAGACGGGTGCATACAGGAATAAAGGATGCAGAGTCCAAGGGAAGTGGCGGTGCAGGGTTAGGAAAACCGTAAAGGAGGGGGTACTGTCACATATCGCGGCAGGTGCCGCACTTACCCCATCTACCGTCTTCTTGTTCCCTGCCGCTCTGCCGCCGCGGTCTCCCAGAGTCTGCCACTATTGCAATGACAGACTCCTATACTCACCCTGATGCTGACTGAGCCTGGCGTCCCACGTGTCTTCTGGCGCCAAGCGCCGCGGGACCTCCGTTCCGTGGGCGCCGCCATCTTGCTTGGAGTCACATGCGCTGAATCACCAATGAGGAGGCTGCTTCTCCGGTCCTGTAGCCAATCGGTGCACAGGGCGCACTATTTAAACCCTGTGCACAGTTCCAACGATGCCAGAACAACTAGGTCTCCTAGGTGCCTGGTAGTCCTGTGGTCCAGCCCAGTGATCCAGTATCCTGTCTTCAGTCCTGTGGTCCAGTCTCCTGTCTTCAGTCCTGTGGTCCAGTCCAGTGATCCAGTATCCTGTCTTCAGTCCTGTGGTCCAGTTGTATTTTGTGGCACCTTGTGGCGCCTTATAAATGATAATAATAATAATAATAATAATAATGTTAGATAAAGATTTTGTCACAGGGCTCATCATATTCTATATGTATTTCTTACACTGATTTTAAAAATGGTCATAGATTCTTTCTATCGCCCACAGATTTGAAGTGTTACAGGACGTACATCAGGCCAACTAAGCACACAAGGGGGGTGATTCAGAGATGCGATTGCGAAAAGATCGCAAATATACGCACCTTAGCTAAGATCTTAGCATGTTCTAGCCCACTGCATAAACAGACCCCTTGCAAACAGCGGTGGATCTTAAACTTAGACCACCATTGACTAACCCTAACTCTGCGCTGTCATTTAAGATCTTAAGTGACGTAGTAGCGTTCATTTAAGATCCTAAGTGTCAGCCCGCGCCCACTTTCCCTCATCTCCCTGCCTCCCCCCGCCCATTTCCGTGCAAATCCTTAAGATGCTTGCGATCGATTCAAACTTACGTTCTTAGCGAATTTACGCTCCTAACCGCTATGTAGATGGCGTTGCACTATTACTACGCATGCGCAGTAATGCGAATTTTCTAAGATCCTAAATATACGCTCCTAAGTGCCGTGGAAATCGTATCTCTGAATCAGCCCCAAGGTGCGTAAGTGGCCTGATTTGACTGGGGGCGCATGCTAGTAGTACTAGCATCCCTAGCATTGTTCTAAACTTAGTTCTGTACGATACCATTTCAGAAATGGAATGTGCTTCCCCTCTGCCCGTTAAGGTGGGCATGGGAAAGCATGATAATGGTACAGTATGGGAGGGGTAGCCCACACTTGTGCAGATCAGAGGTTGCACGCTGATCCGAACGCTTTAGTTAAGGCAGGCTTATGGCAGCGGAAATATCTGTGCCAAAGGTCACAACTTTGAAAAGATTAATGAGAAATAGAGGCTGTAGAGCATGAAGAACAATCATTTGAGGCTCCCTGTTTGTCTATCTAACCTATCTAAAAGGCAAGCAGAACCTTTGAGCTCCAAATTTAATGTTTTTTCAGACAGATGCATAATGGCTTTAAGGATGTCTTTAAACTTGAAATGGACTTGGTGTCTATTTAGTGACTCCTCTAAAGTTAGCTTGCAAGCTGTGCTGCTCCACAATAATAGTTTACCCTCTGTATATTTAACTCAAGCTGCTGATATGAAAGAAACACATGGGAGCATGAAACTCCTGATGAATAATATTGAATATAAAGAACACAAATGACATGTCTGTGGTGAAAATACTGGAGAAATCATTATTTTCAGAAACATTGGCCAAAGCAAACATCACTAGCCCCAGGAAAGATGAATGTTGTCAGTGCACCACTTATTGATCCTGAAAGAGTATACCTACCTCTGCTTCATATTAAGCTAGGTCTTGCAAAGAACTTTATCAAAGCAATGGATCAAAGTGGGCTTAGAGTGGCCTTAGTGGGGATAGAGGAAAACTGTTTGCCATTTAGTGGTGACAGGTTAACTGTAGACTTTCTTATTTTTTTTGTTGCATATCACACACCATACAATTCAGACTGCATCCTAGTGACCATCACAGAACACAAATGGCATCTGAACACCAGGTCCTATGTTATGTCCAAGTTCTGTTGTTGACATTTTGTGTTTCTTATTACATCCACAGGGACTGCTGCAGTTGCTTTCCACCATGTAGCACTGCAGCAGTTTACATCTCTCTGGCGTCAGCTGGTCCATGACTGATGAAGATCTTTCTATCCTGCAGTAGGTGTGGGTCATTAATGGCCTCGATAACCACTCCAGTAAATAAATATGACTCCTTTCTTCTTTTGCTACATCAGAGACTGCCACCAAGAACAGTGACCTACTGCTGGTATGCAGTCAAGTTGATTCCCACCTTTAGAGACACAGGTAAAACCCAGACCTGGAAATAACATAAGTGCAGAGTCTCTCCAGCCTGCTCAGCTGCTCTTATGTTATTTCCAGACTATTGTGCATATTCTCCGTGTCTGGGGATCACCATATTTTTCTATGTTTTTTGGCTTCACTTTTAAGCTAATTCCCTCAGTCCTGTTCCCAGGACTAATCAGTGAAAAACAATAAGTGATAAACACCTAAGTGTCAATCCCTACACAGAAATATTGCACTTCCCTGCCTGCTGCTCTCCGCAAAACAATTTGTGCTAACACTTGTCAACATTAGTATCGGACCTATAATAAAGATACATGTATAAACATACAATATCCAAGAATTGCTGGAATAGCGCTAGCATAACCAATGCAAGACAACGGTAGTAAAATGAGGGATAAAGTCTGAGTATATGTCAGTAAATAAGTTCTCAATATCCCTGTGCCAAAAATGTGGTAGTAGTCGAATTAAGGTATAAATCAGCGGTTATAAATGTCCTTAAATGTTAAGATTAAGATCAACTGAGTACCTTCGGATGCCTGAGACCTGAGGCGAGCCGCAGCAGGATTCATTTGCATTTTGTCGAGGACGTGATTCTTCTATTTTGTCTCTTTATCTAGTGACTCACATGAGCTAAAAAGATTTTAAGGTAGAGAACTTTCATGAAAGATCTTAACGTTTAAGGACATTTATAATCTACCGCTGATTTATACCTTAATTCCACTACTACCACATTTTTGGCACAGGGATATTGAGAACTTATTTACTGACATATGCTCAGACTTTATCCCTCGTTTTTACTACTGTTGTCTTGCATTGTTTATGCCAGCGCTATTCCAGAAATTCTTGGATAATGTATGTTTATACATGTATCTTTATTACTGTTCCCAGGACTGAATGCATCTCCAGAGATCGTGATATTGGTAATTCTTTGAAAGCTTTCTGAAGAGGTATTAATAGGGCTCTGACACAAGTCCCTGATAGAGGCAATCATTTTTTGATAGACACTATAGGAGATTAAATTCCAGTTTGGAGATGTTATCTGGCTGTTCACTAAAAATATTAAATTTGCCAAAGAACCGCTAAATTAGGTCCCAGATTCATTGGTTCCTATTGGATCACCAGGAGGATAAATACAGTCACTGTACGGCTTGTCTTACAGAGAATTTTGACTGTTCTTTATTGAAGTCTGTAAATAAGTGTTATCCAAAATAAAAGCCATAAATCTGATTGAAGTGCTCGAATTGAAGCCCAACATGAAAAATTCTGTGTCACGGACCGGTTTTTTCCGTTCCTATCAATTACCAAAATTGTTAAAATTCCTGTATTATAAATAAATGTTTGTTATCTTGTAACTACTCCTGAATGTTCACTATAAACATTGTAAGATTTAGACTTTTAAAAAGCGTTTTAGTGTTGAGTCCCCACAGCGGATGCATAATTATTGAAAGCCCAATACGTATTTAAGTGTCTTCTATGAACTCATTATCACTACGCCACCTGATGAAGTCCCACAGGATGAAACTTGTTGAGGATTGCTGATTCTACCCGCTACACAGCTGATTACCACGCAGCAACGGACACCTGAACTGAACTGATTGCCAGTCCTGCCGCAGGTGATACTTTGTATACACTTGTTCTCCTACTCTCGGATTGAGAGTTTCTTCTGGTACGCTCAATAGTGTGTGTGTGATTTTTAATAAAAAGTCTTTTTAACGTACTGCACTATGGAGCGCAACCTTCTTTGACTTGCTTTCTAGATTTATTCATTGACAGAACAAAGAACTGTCAGAAAACAGGTTGCAGTGGTCTGAAAAACAGGCTACTGGGTGTACAAACATAATTATGGATCTTAGCGCACATTAACCTGGACACATATATATATGTATACAGTCAGGTGCATAAATATTGGGACATCAACATAATTCTCATATTTTGGGCTTTATATACCACCACAATGAATTTGAAATGAAACAAACAAGATGTGCTTTAACTGCAGCTTTATTTTGAGGGTATTTACATCCAAATCAGGTGAATGGTGTAGGAATTACAACGGTTTCTATTTTTAAGGGACCAAAAGTAATGGGACAAACTAGACAAACTAAACAATCCTAAATAAAACTTTCACTTTTTACTACTTTGTTGCAAATTCTTTGCAGTAAATTATAGCCTGAAGTCTGGAACGCATAGACATCACCAGATGCTGGGTTTCATCCCTGGTGATGCTCTGCCAGGCCTCTACTGCAAATGTCTTCAATTCCTGCTTGTTCTTGGGGCATTTTCCCTTCAGTTTTGTCTTCATCAAGTATAATGCATGGTCAATCGGATTCAGGTCAGATGATTGACTTGGCCATTGCATAACATTCCACTTTTAAGCCTTAAAAAACTCTTTGGTTGCTTTTGCAGTATGCTTCGGGTTATTGTCCATCTGCACTGTGAAGCGCCGTCCAATGAGTTCAGAAGCATTTGACTGAATATGAGCAGATAATATTGCCCGAAACACATCAGAATTCATCCTGCTGCTTTTGTCAGCAGTCACATATTCAATAAATACAAGGGAACCAGTTCCATTGGCAGCCATACATACCCACGCTATGATACTACCACCACCATGCTTCACTGATGAGGTGGTTTGTTTTGGATCATGAGCAGTTCCTTTCCTTCTCCATACTCTTCTCTTCCCATCAGACTGGTACAAATTGATCTTTGTCCATAGGATGTTGTTCCAGAACTGTAATGGCTTTTTTAGATGTTGTTTGGAAAATTCTAATCTGGTCTTCCTGTTTTTGTGGCCCACCAATGGTTTACATCTTGTGGTGAGCCCTCTATATTCACTCTTGTGAAGTCTTCTCTTGATTGTTGACTTTGACACATATACACCTACCTCCTGGAGAGTGTTCTTGATTTGGCCAACTGTTGTGAGGGGTTTTTCTTCACCAGGGGAAAAATTCTTCTGTCATCCTCCATAGTGGTTTTCCGTGGTCTACCGGGTCTTTTGGTGTTGCTGAGCTCTCCGATGCATTCTTTCGTTTTAAGAATGTTCCAAGCAGTTGATTTGGCCACACCTAATGTTTTTGCTATCTCTCTGATGGGTTTCTTTTGATTTTTTTAGCCTAACGATGACTTGCTTCACTGAAAGTGAAAGCTAGAACTAACTCCAGAACTTTTACCTGCTTAATTGATGATGAAATAAACGAAGGAATAGCCCACACCTGTCCATGAAATAACTTTTGAGTCGATTGTCCCATTAATTTTGGTCCCTTAAAAAGTGGGAGGCACATATAGAAATCGTTGTAATTCCTACACCGTTCAACTGATTTGGATGTACCCTTAAATTAAAGCTGAAAGTCTGCAGTTAAAGCACATCTTGTTTGTTTCAATTCAAATCCATTGTGGTGGTGTCTACAGCCCAAAATATGAGAATTGTGTCGATGTCCCAATATTTATGCACCTGACTGTGTGTGTGTGTGTATATAT
>WWET01003523.1:104612-119254 GCA_011038615.1 Limnodynastes dumerilii | reverse complement strand
ATGCGACACAAGGAACTGAACCTGTGTCTATGCAGGGAACTCAATCTTCTGTCTAATGCCCTATGCTATAAAGGGCGCTGTCATATACCCTACATCCGTTTACATGAAACAAATGACCGTATAAGGAAATGGAAATCTGGATATGAAGCATAATCATCCCTCCGTTTCAGTAATAAGTAGAAGTTAGAACATCGGATTCATCTTCCACATTATATCGACAACTTTTTTATTTCCTTCTGGGAGATCCTGAGGGGAGATGGAGCTGACAGTGTTCAGCTCACACATAGCGTGAAACATATTTATATATTGACTATTCACATTATGGATTCACAGTTCAAACACCGTAAGCTTTCCTCTGTATACTGTCAAAGGTGTTTGGACGAAACCAATGTATTACCATGAAATATATGAATATGATGTATTCTTATATAAAAGTAGATATTTTGGTATAGTTATAAACTATAAATGATGCTGTAGGGAGAGATGTCATCAGCAGTGAAAGGGTTAATTATAGGACAAGGCTTTTTTGATTAGTTACCTCGGAGCAGACAGAGACTTTCCATTCTTCTTATGACTTTCATCTATAAACCACATTAGAGACTCAATGGATCATGGAACGCCGATATGCTGCCACAGCCGACTGTAAAATGATACCTGCAATGTTTTGAATTGTAATTGTAGTATAACCCATTGTTTCTAAAGGCAAGAGTCCTGCCACTGAACAGCAGTATTTCAGATTGGAAATTTAATGATAATATTGTCGCATTTATTTTGTTAATACATTTTTTGTACTGTTAAAATTCTTATGGTGTGGAAATTCAATTGGATTAATAACTGGGGGCTTGTCCAGGATTTCCCATCACAATTTATTTTGGAGATCACATGGGGCACTTAAAGGGGAGAGGGCGGGAGACTGGTGAAGCATTTGGGGGGGGTACTGATGGGGCACTTGGGGGGGACATTTTGAGGAGAGCAGTTCTGCTACCGACCACTGCACATGCGCAGTAGCATCATAAAGGTGTGGACGCTATTGCGCATGCGTATAATGGTGAGGAGCAGAATGGCTTTTATATAGAGATAGATCTTCTAATTAACAGAAATGTAACAAATAACATAATACATAAACTGTATGTGAGAGGGAAATGTACACAATGATCCATACAATGTAACAACGCTATACTCTATTGGGTCACACTCAGACACTGCAGGTCACACAATTACACAATAACTATAACATTATAGAATGTCCAGATGCGTCAGTGCAGCCACATATATAAAGGATGAGTCCAGTCTCTCACACCGACAGCTCCTCTGAGGTGATTACTTTAACAAAATGGCTGCCGGCCCTTATTGTCTCCTCCACAGTGCTCAGGAATATCCCACACAGCGCCACAATAACAATATCGCAGTCCAGTATTTATCTTTATTCCCCAACTATCCCTAACAACAGCTTATTACTATGAGTACAGACAGCTCTGTGTAATCCTGTGAGTCTCCATTTTGTCACTCTGCTCTTCACCCTTAATCACAGTCACCAGTAATAAATAGCCCCTTATTCCGCTGCACTTATCTGCTCTCTGCTCCTCTCCCATGTCTCTGAGTCATTTCTCCTCAGGTAAACAGCTGACACCCCTCAGTCTCTGCTTCCTGCCCCCTGTATTGCTCAGTAAGCTATTTTCTCTCAAATCTGTCTCTCCCCCCTCTCTCTCATTCTCTCTCTCTGTCTCTTCTCCAGAAATAAATGTTTTCCCTCCACTTTCCTCTCAGATTTTTCCCTCAGGTACTCTGGCCACACCCACTGATTTCCCTCCACAGCAGAAGTGGAGCTTGCTGGGAGATGTAGTTTTCAAGCTTCAGAAAGGTGTCAGGGAACTACTAAATGCATAGCGGTGAATAGTGGGGCTGCGGCGGATCAGAAAGGAGACGTACAAATACTTCAAAACTGACACCTGCTTCTTTTCCAGTGTGCGGCTCCTGGTTCAGAGATTCGTTTACTGTTACCATAGCGTTAGTAAACAGATCTCTCCAATCAGGTGTCTTTGTGAAGGACCCGTGTTGAAAAACAACCTGAGACCTTTCACACTGACACCATTTCCATGTGAGACCCAGGAGAAACCCTTCTATTTTCCTGGGTTTGAATACTGGGTCATTAGACAGGTCCAGGAAAATTGGACCTTTAACTGTTTAGATGCTACGAGACAATAAGAATAAATAAATCTACGAGGTCACTGAGAAACAGTGTGGAACTTGATTTTATCAGACATGGGGCCTTATTTACAATTAAGAATAAAATAAGTAGACGCAAGGTCACAAAACTACCACCTAAGTGGCAAGTGAAGTGTACTCCCATGTAGGGTGACCAACCGTCCCGTTTTACCCGGGACTGTCCCACTTTTCCCATGTTATTCCCACGTCCCGGGACGCGGAAAGTCCCGGTTTTCAGAAATTTAGGCAGCTCTCCCGGGAGAGCAGCCCTTTCCTCTGTGCGACCAATATCTGTAGGGGGCGGGGGAAAAACCATTTGCGCATGCGCGGCGTGGGTAGAGTGACTACGTCACATGAAGAAGGGAGGTGCTTGTAAATGTTGAAGACGGGGCCGGCCATTGCGGATCTAGAAGGTAAGTGCAAAAGTGAAACTTAAATGTCGCCGCCATTAGACAAATGACATAGGAACATAGGAAAATGCACCAAAAAGGACTTTACAAAAAAATTTCTCTTTTGGGCTACAGCGCCGATCGCCCCCCTGCCCCGCCAACCCCACAAACACCGTCCCGGGTTGGCCTATTGGAGAGTTGGTCACCCTACCCCCCACCCACTTTTATTATCCTCGTTCTTATGGATGTCATTAGGTACGGAGATGAACTTTGTGCGTAATGTTTTTATCTGCGTAACATCTGGCTCATGCGCAAATCAGAAACAATGTCAAGCTACCCACACAGTCTGCGCATATTTAGGAACGTTATTAAGTGTGAATCAGGGCCTAAGTGTACTTTCTGAGGTTAGTTGTGTTGTTGGATGTGTCTGGGTAGTAAGATGGCTGTCATTCTCCATCTTTTTAAGGTACAAACAGAAGGTATGTAATACTCACATTATGCAAGGCTGCTGCACATATGTGGAATGTAGAAATTAGAAATACCAAATAAAAACATGTTTATAACCTAATAATGTAGGAACATCCAGCTGTGTTGTTGTTGGGGTATATAGGTCTTAGCACAAGGTCAGCTTCTCAGCTTCGCACATGGGACTGACTACAAAACTGCTCTTTCGACCTGTCCAACTCAAGTACAATCGAGATCCTGGACTCTAGCTGAACATTATCAAGCAATAAACATCACCTGAAGCTAAGTATTATTTTACTGAAGCTAAATATTTTGCTTAATTCTTATTCTGGTATTTAAGTAACCATCACGTAACACTGTAGATTGTGTACTGTGTGAATACATTCTATTTGAAAAAATAGGACTTACATACTGCATTGGATAAAACAAAATAAAAAATAGAGAGGACTGGGTTAAGTCCTAAAATTCAGGATTTGCGGAAAGAAATAGCTGATGAGGGACTGGCTGCAGTACCAGCAGGGGTTGCTGTTGAGCAGGGTGCTGTGGGGTGATTTGGCCCCAGTGTATCTGATACAGTTAAAAGGTGATAGGACAGACAATCAGTACAACTGTATGTCCCAGCAACAAGGCAAAAATGTACTCACAGCATGACTTACCTCAAATACAAGTACTTGATATGTACTAATAAAAGAGTGGATATGTACCTATACCATATATGTCTATTTATTTTATGAGATTTCTGATGTGTATTAAACAGTTTTAATTTAGGTTTGCCGTTTCAGAGCTACCAGCAGATTATCTTTATTAGTTTTAGATTTTTTTTATAGCGCTGTATTTTCTTTATTTCTGTGGTGTTTTTTGGGAGTGTGGTAATATCTCCCCTATAGCGGCTTTCACCTATAGCGCCATAAGGCATTTGTTGTTTGAATACTCTGTGTATAATTCCCTGACTTTTTTTTCATACAATCAATATGGTTTCTAGGATGTTTTTGAGTAAATCTGGGTGTTTTGGGGTAAATTCGGTGTGTATATGGAAAAGTGTGTGTGAATCTAGCTTTTGTGGGTCTTTTTCTATGCGTGTAATAGGGTTTTTGGCTTTTACCCTCTTCCCTTTTCATGTGTGTTATATTACTATCTTTTTATTCCTGCAACTGCTCCAATTCTTATAGGTTACATTGTTACATTGTGTTACTTACACAACATGATTACAATATGACAATGCTGCTTGTTGGCCTCTTTGCCCGTCACACTGGTAATAATTGCATTGTGCTGGTTATTGCAGTCATTATTGCAGTAATGTGATGTCTGTTGTGGTCTATTGTGTGTAGGGGCCAAATAGCAAACACAGAGGGGGGGGGAGGTCCCTGAGTTTCCCTCTGGTGCAGCAGAAAACCCTGAACCCTACCACAAGTACCACAACATTCATACCCCCAGGAGGAGGCTCAGCCAATCAGACAGAGAGAATGTGAATAGCCAAGTGTATGCTCCCTGTGTGTCACCGCCTGTCCCTGTGTCCCCACATCCCAAGGGGCCGGGTACAGGGGAGTTACAGCAAAATACAGATTCTGTGTAATAATAATAGAACTTGTATCATAAACTACTCACCTGTGTAATACAAAGGTGGAACTAGCAAGTTGTGGGCCCAGGTGCAAAAAATATGCTTTGGCCCTTAGGATATCCCAGGTAATCCAGTGGGGAGCTTCAGTGGTGCGTTGATGATGGCTGTGGGCCCCTGTATCAACATGGGCCCTGGTGCCGCTGCACCTGTTGCACCAATGGTAGTTCTGCCATAGGTGTAATATGATTTATGCTGATCATTCACTACAACTACTCTCATCTGTAATGTGTCTGTCCTGATAATGTCCCCACTGCCTTAGAGGTGATATGTGAGGGTCAGTGTCTGATCTCTATAAATGTTTATGTCTGTGACACATCTGACTTTCACTTCCACATCTTCCCGAGTTTCTCTCTCAGCTTCTAACCTTCACAGTCTCTCTCTGCCTGTTAACTGATTATGATTTATCTCCCCATTTTCCAATTGGGCAGAGGCCCAGACAGCGGCCAATCAGCAGAGGGTGACATTATTATACTGTGACTGTGTCTCTGGGAAGTTTGAGCTGTTATTGTCCCGGGTCCCCAATATCTCACACACAGGATGAGGAAGATGCCCCCACTTCTCCTGCTTATTCTGGGGGTGTCAGGAGTGTATTGTGGTGAGTATGTGGGGAGGGGTCAGTGCTATAGTGATGTGTATGATGTTATGGATGTCATGTGTCTGCAGTATGGAGGGTAACAGGTGGCCCTAGGGCTGTGTGGGGCCCCGGAGTAGTCACTATGAGCCCCCAGCTGTCTATAAGATGTGTATCAGTGAGAATATGTGACACAATAGAGGGGGAAATGACAGAGTTGGGGGGTGTGGGTGACAGGTAGGGTGACCAATCGTCCCGTTTTACCTGGGACTGTCCCGCTTTTCCCATGTTATTCCCGCGTCCCGGGCCAACCGTTCCCAGGACGTGGAAAGTCCCGGTTTTCAGAAATTTAGGCAGCTCTCCCGGACTCCCGGGAGAGCAGCCCTTTCCCCTGTGCGACCAATATCTGTGTGTGGGGGGAGAACCATTTGCGCATGCGCGTCGCGGGTAGCGTGACATGAGGGCTGGCCTGGCTGCCTGGCTTGACCAATTCCCGGCCGCAGCAGTTTACACAAGGGCTGACTTGTATCCTAGCAACCAGCCAGCCCTCATGTAAACAGCTGCGGACGGAACTTGGTGCGAGGTGAGTAAAGACGCTGACGACAGCGTCACTTCAAAGCAGAGAGGGTGCGGAGGTGAGACCACGGAGCGGGGAAGTGTATATGGCTGCAATTGGGGGCTGCACTAATTACTTAACTATTTGATGGGGCTGCACTAAGGACTTATACTATATGAAGGGCTGCACTAAGGACTTATACTATATGAAGGGCTAAACTAAGGACTTATACTATATGAGGGGCTGCACTAAGGACTTATACTATATGAAGGGGCTTTCTATAATACTCCGATAGAGTCACTCCATACAGAAAAAATTCCGTCTCACGTTTTCTATATCTGAGTAGTTCATGAAAAAGGTCCAAGTTATTTGGTTTAGGAGTAATGGAGGATAATACCTCTTTAAATAAGATCGCTTCTACCTCAACATCGGAAAACGAAATACACTCTCCAGTGGGTAAATTTTGTTGTGCCATGCCCGGAGCTTGGTCATCTGTACCCGACATGTTGAGACCACTTCATAAAAACAAATAAATGTCCCAATGTGATGTCCCAATCAAAGGGAAAAGTAAAAAGATAATTTTTAAATTGCAGGTGCCAGAGGAACGTGGGCAATGCCACAGTGAACTATATTCAAAGAAAAACGGCACTCCTTGCTGCTTAGTGTCCTGCTGAGGTGCACATATGGGTAAAAGATGTACACAGAACAAGAATGGCACTCTCAGACTTGTAAGATGCAAAAACAAATAAATGTTTACTTCAAATCCAACGTTTCAGGAGCGTTATAGCTCCTATCTTCAGGGAACAAACATATATATAGAAGAAAGTTCAGTGCGCTCATCTGGGTCAGTTCATGCACAATATAGTATTTGCAGCAAGTGTAGTATTAGTCCGGCACTAGATCCCCTCACTGAGGACCGCGTCTTCCCCTTTAGATAAACACTTCTCTTTGGTCCAAAAACATCTATTAAAAGATAAAAACAAGGGGGCGCTTCATAGTGCCGATAAATGTGGGTTTATGTAAACAATTAAAATTATGATAGCAGCGTACCGAATAAAACTCTCATACTCGAGAGCAAAGGTTCATGCGTGTTAAAAAAGCACGGGTATGGAGAACACAGCTAGCAGAGATCTCATACGTGTCTGCAGCGTCGGCGTTTCAGCGCGTCCTCGTGTCCTCGTATCCTCGTGTTACCAGTAAGTCTGCCTCTACGCGTTTCGTCACGGAAGTGACTTCGTCAGGAGTCACCGACGAAGCTTTTTTAACACGCTTGAACCTTTGCTCTCGAGTATGAGAGTTTTATTTGGTACCCTGCTATCATAATTTTAATTGTTAAAATAAACCCACATTTATCGGCACTATAAAGCGCCCCCTTGTTTTTATCTTTTAATAGATGTTTTTGGACCAAAGAGAAGTGTTTATCTTGAGGGGAAGACGCGGTCCTCAGTGAGGGGATCTAGTACCGGACATATATCATACTTGTTGCAATCACCATAGTGTGCATGAACTGACCCAGCTGAGCGCACTGAACTTTCTCCTCCATATATATATATATATATACAATGGGCCGTTACTTATGTGCCACTGCCGTGGGCTTGCCCCCCAGGCCAAAATTTGCCAGCCAGCCCCTGGTGACTACGTCACATGAAGAAGGGAGGTGCTTGTAATTGTTGAAGACGGGGCCGGCCGTTGCGGATCTAGAAGGTAAGTGTAAAAGGGAAACTTAAATGTCGCCGCCATTAGACAAATGACATAGGAACATAGGAAAATGCACCAAAAAGGATTTCTCAAGAGTTTGCCCATTGGAAAGTTGGTCACCCTAGGGACAGGTGTGTAATGTGACAATTGTCAGTAATGGAGTTTTATTAGCACCATGTCATGTATAGAGACATTGAATGTTCCTCTATAACAGTGGTAGTCAACTTGATCCCTACCGGCCACTAGGGACGATTCAAGTTCTTATGGTGGGCAGTGGGGGTTTGTCTAGAAGTCACGACTGGTAGTGGCTAATGATGTAATTAGCAGTGGGTGTGGGGTGCACTTTTTATCCCTATGTTTCCAGATACACCATTAATTTGAGGGTTCTTGGATGATTGAGACATGCACAGCACCATTTAGGAACAAAAGGGAATCATTTAAGAACTATTACAATTAAGACTTTTATTTATTGCTTTCCATTTACTTTTATGGTCTCCAAACCCAGTGTAATCTATCTATTTACTACACATCACTGTTATAAGTAGGGGAGGGTGGAAATATTCTGTTTCGGGTCCAGTTATCAGACGTCCGTGCAAGTGACGGGGGAGGGGTTTCCCAAGTTCTCACACAGATGCCTGGATACAGCGGATCCGCTATTATATCCCACTAACACAGAGATCCCAACACACAGATCCATCAGATCCCAGGATCCAGAGCATGGCTGTTATATTGCTGTATTGTTATTCCTGTGTATAATGTGTGTGACATGTAACAGTCTCTCTCTCTCTCTCTCTCTCTCTCTCAGACAGTCACTCTCTGCGGTATTATTACACGGGGGTCTCTGGTACAGGATGGGGGCTGCCGGAGTTCTCCATAGTGGGATATGTGGATGATCAGCAGATTATGAATTATGACAGTGATTCCCGTGTGGACCGTCCGGTGGCTCCCTGGATGAATAAAGAGGGAGCAGAATACTGGGAGCAAGAGACACAGATTAGTAGAGTCCTTGAGGCTGTGTTCATACACAATGTGAGGACAGCGATGAGTCGCTACAACCAGACCAGAAGTGAGGCAAACACTACACACTATATACACTATACACTATATACACACACACACTACAATAGATACAAATTTTACATACTACACTATACTGACTACCTTGTACACAATAAACACACTACACAATATACACTACAGTATACACATATAACACATGCACAATATACACATACACTATACACTATACATGCAATATACATACAACACTGTACACATTATGCACATTACACACACACTACACTATACAAACACTACAATATACACATAATACATACTACACAATATATACATTTTACACACCACACTATACACACAATGGAGTAGATCCAGAACTACGTTTGCCGTACGTTTATTCGTGGAGCGTATTTTCGTGCGCGTAAATTCGTTACACTCCCCTCGGCACACCCCTTGCACAGACGTATTTTGTCAAGATACACTTTCCAAACCCTACCTTAACTTTTTCCAACGTAACCGCAGTCATACGCACACGTACGTATGGGCTGAACGAATTTACGCAGCTAAGCACGCCCATACTGTACACTTTAAATACAACCCCCTGCCTACTTCACGTATTTCACACGTAATTTGGACTAACGTAAAATTGGCACGCCCACACGTAAGTATTTACGTGACACATACGTGAATGGCCCATACGTTCACAATTACGCTACGTTAATGTGCGTATTTTCTATGGTGTGCTTGCGCAGTGCGTACAAAACAGCGATTTTACGTCTCTGCGACGCGTAAATTTGCTCCGAGGCGTAGTTCTGGATCAGGCCCAATATATGTATTCACAATACACTGTACATACAATATACATTACACTGTACACACTATATACAGTACACTGTACCTAATATATATACTACATTCTATATATATATGACCTCACCTAGAATGCTGTGTTCAGTTCTGGAGGCCATATCTCCAGAAGGACATAAATACATTAGAAACTGTGCAAAGAAGAGCAACTAAAATGGTCCATGGCCTGTGTCACACAACATACCAAGAAACAGGGGTGGAACTACCATTGGTGCAACAGGTGCAGCGGCACCAGGGCACATTCTGATACAAGCTACCTACTAGGTTACCTGGGATATCCTAAGGGCCAAAGCATATTTTTTGCACCTGGGCCCAAAACTCGCTAGTTCTGCCTCTGCCAAGAAAGGCTAGAGGAACTAAACATGTATAGCTTGGAGCAGAGAAGGGAGAGGGGGGACATGATAGCAGCTTTCACATATATCAAGGGTTGTGAACAGCTAGAGGAGGGGGCATTTTTCGAAGGAAGAGGTGTAATAGAACAAGAGGGCATGAATATAAACTGGAGGGTGGTAGATTCAAAGGAAATGTGCAGAAAATTACTTCACTGAAAGGGTGATAGATAAGTGGCTAACACAGTAGAACAGTGTAAACATGCTGGGGATAAATATAAGGATATCCTAAATCTCAAACTAAATTAATAAAAAGGGACCAGGATCAGTATAGTTATAAATAAACAACTGGGCAGACTGGATGTGCCATGTGGCTCTTATCTGCCTTCACTTTCTATGTTTCTGTTACATTATATACACATTATACTATAAGCACAATATACACAAAATAAACACTATACTGTACACAAAATATACACATATTGGTATACTGCCAGTAAAACATTTTTTTTTTTACCAAATAAAAGCGCTAAGGGCATCTGCAGCTAAAATTCACTAACCCAGAGTGTCCCAACCTCTAAATAAAAGTACAGTAGAGCAATGTGATGCGAATAAAAGAAATAATGGCATAGCTGAGGTGCAAACAAAAGGAACGGCAACGGGTTGTAAAAATGATTAAATACACTTAAACTGACAACAATTTCTTTGTTCAACTTTGATAAGAATGATAGGAAGGAATCCTGACTGTGTTATAAGTTGGGGCCCTCTTAGGTGTATATAATACACCAAACAGCACCGTAAAAGAAAACATAAAAAAAGCAAGAATAATTCATCCATGCATAAAAATGAATGATGTTTGCTGGGTATAATGAATATCCATGTAAAATAAATAGCCTTAAAAGTAACATGTAAACTAACAAGCGGGTAGAAATCCCTGACTGAGGGCTGAAGGATGAACAAACTCACCCAGTCCAAGGAAGCTCTAAAACTCCTGGCTGACACAATGGAAAGTATGAGCCAGCTCCGATTACTACATGACCTAATAGCACATACTATAGCACATAGCATGCTCTAATATGCAACACGTGGGATATCACACACACATCATACAATACTGCATGTAATACACTGTGTTACACATGACTGCACACGCTCTGCTCCCGTGTAACGTGTTCCTGTGCTGTGTGCAGGGTTACATTCTGTGCAGCTGATGCGTGGCTGTGAGCTGAGAGATGACGGCAGCACCGCGGGATATGATCAGTACGGATATGACGGCAGAGACTTCATGTACCTGGATACAGAGAGCTGGAGATACATCCCCATCATGGACGCCGCCCAGGTCACTGCACAGAGATTTAATACTCCAGAGGAACAACTGGGGGAGATACAGAAGAATTATCTACAGAATATCTGTATCGAGTGGCTGAAGAAATTCATCAACCATGGGAGAGATGATCTGGAGAAGAGAGGTGACACCACACAATATACACTGTATCTATATACTGTATACATTATATTACACCATCACACAATATACACTGTATCTATATACTGTATACATTATATTACACATCATACATTCCTATCATTATACTGATCATTCCCCATGTGTGTCATTAGATTATACTGTCATGTGATCAGTGATGTAACAATGGAAGAGGTGACATCACACAATATACACTGTATCTATATACTGTATACATTATATTACACATCATACATTCCTATCATTATACTGATCATTCCCCATGTGTGTCATTACATTATACTGTCATGTGATCAGTGATGTAACAATGGATAATATTTATATTGAAGTAAAAGTTTTCCTGTATGTCATATACTGTATGTAATGGATGACATTTCTGGTATGACATCTGATAATATTCTGTGTACAATTAGTCTATGGAACATATTGGAGTTGATGCAGAGCTGGGAGTGTAGCCAGTCACACAATCATTCCACATTCACACTGAACACAACTGGAGCTGCATCACTTGCGGTGTTGAGCTACATTGAACTTGACAGTGTTACCGTTGTATCTGCTTGTTCATCGCGCACAGGCTGCCCATGATTTTCACGTGTTTGTATGGCGCTGGAGTATTTTCCTATGCTTCTGGATCAGCCCTGTTCTGTCTAATGAGTGTACTGAGCATTAATACTAAAAAGATCTGCAGTACATTATTCTTCCACCAGATAACACACTGATTTGTCCACACTGCTCATGCATAGTGGCATCATATGTCACACATCAGTACAGTGTAACCTCTGTGTATGGTATTACATGTACATGGTCAGTTATAGTGTATATCTCTGCGGTGGTAGATTTACATTGTGTTTTTTTTTCTTGTCAGTGCCCCCAGAAGTTAAGGTCATAGGTCACCAGTCAGACCGGGTCACCAGGCTTCGTTGTTGGGTGTACGGGTTTCACCCCCGCGCTGTGGATGTGAGGTGGATGAGGGATGGTGAAGACGAGGTTCCCTTAGATGAGAGAACATATATTCTCCCCAATCCGGACGGCACCTATCAGACCAGAGTCAGTGTGGAAGTGGTGGCCGGGGAGGAGCAGCGTTACTCCTGTCATGTGGATCACAGCAGCCTGGAGGAGACACTGATTGTGATGTGGGGTGAGTGGTCCCTATTGTTCTCTTGTCCTCTGTTACACACCTCAACCTGTGTTTTACCCTGTTATAAATATTCCATCCAAAACATAGTAATAAAAAAAATGTGGTTGATTTTTTAAAATGGGCTGCTAAAAGCAAGAATCATAATGAATGTCATGACCTGAGATAAAATTATTAATACTAATAAACAAAGGGATCCTAATTTGTTGGTTCAGGATTTTCTACATTTATTGGCCAGTTTTGCTGGATTCAGTGAGTCACTGAATCAGTTGGATTGTTATCATTTTTTCGCACTGCACATGCTCAGAGTTGCATGAGAATTTCTGCTAATAGATATGAAGACACTTCAACCCAATCAGATTATGACTCTTCTAACAGATTGGTGGGGCTGAGGTCACGAGTGGGCGTTCTCTCTTTGTCTGGTTACAGTATAGGCGTTCCCTCTCTTTCTTTTCCCATCCAGACCTCTGTACTTCTGGGAATTTTCATGTAATAGAAACATAGAATGTGACAGTAGATAGTAGTAACTTGGTCGATCCAATCTGCCCAATTTTTTTTTTTTATTATACTGGATCCTAGAACCTATTTGACCTTTAATTTATTTTAAGATTTATGATATCCTTATATTTATCCCAAACATGTTTAAATTGCTCTACTGTGTTACCCTCTGTCATCTCAGAAGGAAGGCTATTCCACTTATCAACTACCCTTTCAATTAAGTAATTTTCCACACATTTAATATATATTTATACAGTTGGGTTTAGATACAGCTTTCCCTGCCATGATGCTTTGCATATTGGGAAAGCTAGATTGTCACCCATTAGTAAATCTTTAAAACTTAGTTTTCTTACCATTTTGCAGCTGCTGGCTTCCTGCAGAGATCAGACAATAGAGCTGACGCCACCCATTCAATTTACAGGATGAGTCATACATTCTCTCTGTAGGACTTTAAATGGGTGAAATCAGCTCAATTGTCAGATATCTACAGGAAACCGGTAGCTGCTAAATGGTAAGTAAACTAAGTTTTAATGACTTCTGATGCCCCATTCAACTTTCCCAGCAGGTGGGCCTGCCCTTCATGCAATTTCACGCTATGTGTGACAGACTTTTCCCTGTTTTTGGGAAAGATTTAACTTGACAGAACTGTATATATATTTTGGAAGCTGTATTGTCAGTCCTCGTTACTGTAAAATTATGCTCACGGTGCACTGCAAGTAAAATTGTTGCAAACAGACAAATAAATAGACAGATAATGTGAAAAGCGTGCTCCATGCCTTATTTATTGATACAAGATACACAAATACCCAAACCAACGATTCTTTCTCTAAATCAGTTTTTCATCAAGGTCATTACAGGAATATGTTGCAACATTTTTCCTGTAATATGTTGAGCTTTTTGGGTTTTGTACCCTAAGTGCATGATATCTTTGGCATTAAATTGTAGCTGCCACACTCTTGACCATTCTTTCAGTCTCCATAAAACTTAAGGCTCTATGAGCGAGTGAAAATGCGAGTTCATTAAAATCGTTTGCTCAAGGATCTGTTTGTAAATTCGGAAGTTTGGATCTGACTCTAATCTGTATGTATTGGGTAAAGTCTTTCTGGTGGATCTCTTCTCCTCCATATATTGCACGGAGGGAAGAGCCTACTCAATAATCGCATTCATACAACAGATTTTAAAGTCATAGACAATAGATCCATAAAGCAGTGGTGGCACTGAATTTTAACCATTTATCTTAAGCCACAAGTCACAGATTTCTTATATTTTTCCTTATGTTTATCTTTTTCAGATCCTAAACAGGGTCTCACAATTGGTGTTATCGTTGGAGGTGTCATTGGTTGTCTTTTGGTCCTGACTGTCGTGATTGTTGGAGTTCTTATATACAAGTGTAAGAGTGAAGAGTTTGCAGGACACAATTACTGCACTGGTTCCTTTTCCTTATTTTTTAAATTCGGTAGTTTTTTTTTGAGTTTTTTCAATATATTACACAAACAATAAAAACATACAATACAAAAAAAACCAACAAAGACAATGGTCGGGAAAGCCCAACCAGACACTTTTAACAATACCCCAACATCCCCCAAACACCCAGGAAACAAGAAAAATAACAAACTAACTTAACTGAACACAATCGTATTCATGAGTTAGTAGTATAATGTTGGTATTTTTAGGATCGTATCGATTTTGTATCAACTGCGCATGCGTAGTAATAGTTATACGCCATCTACATTGAAGTTAAGGTCGGAAATGGCTAAGGGATGGACTTGTGAATCGGGCGGAGAGTAATGCGACCCTAAGTGCAGCGG
>WWET01003523.1:52653-63506 GCA_011038615.1 Limnodynastes dumerilii | reverse complement strand
AGTTGTGTTGTTGATTTGCAGTGGAATAGAGATTGCTAATTTATTTTTCTTTAACTTTTGTTTATTGAAACAGCAGATCTGGTTTAATAGTGTTGTGAGTTGAGTTGTTGATTTGCAGTGGAATAGAGATTGCTAATTTATTTTTCTTTAACTTTTGTTTATTGAAACAGCAGATCTGGTTTACATGAATAGTGTTGTAAAACAAAAAGAGTCTACTAACATTTTTCTTTTAATACAGTAGAAAAATAATAACATGACATCAGTAAGATAACAAATCTGTAAGGGATGAGGGGGGGTCACCATCAGTGGAAGATCTAAGAACACTCGAGACATAGGGTATCAGCCCCGGGAGGGAAGTGATATCATAGGATTTGTGGGCCAGGTTCCCATTGAAGTAGGGGGAGCTTGCTGGGTAAACCTTGGAGACCAGACTTTATAAAAAGCCTCCTCAGTGCCCCTTAGGTAAGCAGTCATCCTCTCCATGCCTGTCACAAACCATATATATGAGATCGGGGGGGGGGGGCTGTTTCCAGGCCCTAGCAATAAGGCACTTGGCTGTAGACAAAATATGGGCTGCTAATTTGCGTGATAAAGCATCTGTGTCAGGTATTGGATAACAAAAGAGAAAAACCCAGGAATTTTTGGGGGGTAAGGAGGGCAGGAGGGATGATAGAAGGGTGTGCACCATGTCCTAGAATGGAGTTAGTTTGGGGAAAGTCCACCACACATGAAGAAATGTCCTTGTGTGTCCACACCGACACCAGCATCGGGACGTAGAGAAGAAGATTGTTGCCAGCCTTTCGGGGGTTAAGATACCAGCGATATAAGATTTTATATGCATTCTCCTTAATTTTAGTGCCGGTGGAAGATATAGCTATGTTTTGTCATACGTCCCTTTCCCAATCCCTCTCATGTTTGTCCTGGGGGCCATAATGGGCTTCCAGCAGGATAGCATAGATAGTTAATATCATTCCCTGGTGGAGTGGGGCCATCAGGCAAAGATTTTCAAATGTACATGGGGATGAGAGATGGGCTGTTTGGGGGGACATTTAACACTTTGGAAAAAGTGAAATGGGTTCAGAGCAGGGAGCTTCTGTTGGGGGGTGGAGAGGGTGAGCCAGTCATTATCTTCTTTGAAATCATAAATCTAACTCCAATGCGCCTCAATGGAAGGGAGAAGCCTTTAGAAGGGCCTGGAGGGAATGCAGTATTGTCCTAAAGAAGTAGACGCAGCCTGCACACATCCCATATTGTGGCTGTGAATGCTGTAGTATGTAGCAATACCCTTGTAGAGGGACAATCTGAACCCAGAGGGATGAGATCCCCAGCACTGATGTTGCAATGTCAACCCAGGACAGTCTATCAGGAGGGGCAAAAGAGACCATTATATGGCTCAGGTGAGAAGCCTGATAATACAGTTTGAAATCAGAAAAACCCTACTCTCCCTATGCTGCATTGCTGAGCCTTGTAGTAATATCAGTGTCAGCATGTTAAACCTTCTAAGCACGCTGTGCTGTATCCTGTGTAAAAAAATAAAAACACAGTCTCCAATAAACATACATAAATACATTTACATACATGTGTGCCTAAAATAAACATTTACAATGCATAATATTTCCCCCTACTCTGTAAAATTACTACAGGTGGCCACACTGTTTTGTATTAAAAGTCTTTTAAACTAAAGTGTGATGCATAAAGTAATAAAAAAATCTTTCAGACTCACCATTTAGCTGTCATCATTCTTGGGGCTCGTTGCTTGTAGTTTCTTTTTTCTTTGCAGGTAATCTTCTCCTGTTGCTTGAAAAATCTTGTCCACTTGCTAGAAGAAGATGTTCTGGTCCTCCCTTCTGCTCTTCGGCCTCTTCAATGCTGAGCCAAACATGATGCACTTGCCTTTGGGACATATGTCAAATATATTGACATGTGTTTATCTGCTACAGTGTGGGGCGCTTTCAATAAAAGCACCCCACACAAAAGGTGCTTTCATTTTCAGTGCTTTGCCGACGAGCTAAAGGCGATTTAGTTAAATAGTATTTTTTTTATGTCCAGCGATGTTTGCCTGGTCGATTCTGCAAAAGGCTAAAGACCCGGGACTTTGCCTTTAGTGAATATGGTGATGGCATAATTGCCAGCAAAGTCCCGGGACTTAGGTCTTTTTTGCAAAATCGACTTAAAATAGGTAGTAAATATGTGCCTGGTTTCCCTCAGCTGTTCGATAATCAAGTGAGATGTGCCTGGGTTCCTCAGCTGCTAGTTAATCAATTAGGACTGCCTAAGTTCTGCAGCTGATTGGTGGAATGGACTTTAAATAGCCTGAGCCAGGGAAGCCTCACTGTCGGCTATAGCGTCTGGTGTTCCTGCGTTTTACCTGCATTCTGATCGTGTTCTCCTTGTGCTCCTACCTTTCATCATGTTGTGATTTTTGTCCTTTGTTCTCCTGGTGTTACCCTTGCCCTCTCTGTCTCTGTTGTCTGCCCTGTTGTCTGTCTGCAGTGTGTGTGAGCTACTCACGCTGGCAGCTGCAGTCTCAGGCAGCTTCAGCTTATTTCCCTCTACTGAGTGGTCTGTGTGTTTACCATCTCACACTGTCTGTACCTGCTGAGTGAGCGTTCAGTCCAGTCTCTGGACTCCATCTGTTGTAGTGTATACTAAGTCTATTTAGGGAAGGACGGAGGACTGAGTTAAAGTTCCTGGCGGTGACAAGCTTTCCCACCAGCACCTGGGATAGCAGGGAATTTAGAAATAGAAAAAATTTGTGCTGACCAGTGTTGGAAGCATAGACGTTAACTAGTGTGAATCGGATGCTATTAAGCGAGCCAATTAATATCAGATATTGGGCCTGATCCAGAGTAACGCTGTTGTGCTGAACGTACTAACGCTCAGCATAACAGCATTACACTCCCCCGACACTCCCTCTGCCAGATCGTAATTACACTGGGTTACACCGACTGAAGGCTACCCTAAGTTCAGCCGGCGTAACCCAGTGTAACTACGCTGGGACGGCGGCATTAGTACGCTAGTAGTGCCTACCTGCACTAACCTCAGCGTAGTAACACTGGGGGATGCCCCTTCCAATGTTACTGCGCTGAAGCTACAGAGGCCCGATCCACGATCTTACAATCTTAAGTCGATCTTACGCTGCTGGGTGGCGTTTTAATGCCAGCCAGCGTAAGTCTGAATCAGGCCAATTGTCCCCTCATATCGCGGTGGACCACCTCTAGTTTAAAGGTAACGGGCTGGATCCAGACTTAAGAAGGAGCTTGAAAATAGGAGAGGAAAGTTACTTCTGGGCTAAACCATGTTGATTGTAGGGGAGTCATATTTCATCTGTTGCAAACAGTATTAGAGTTGAGAGGTGATGATTCCCAGCCCAAGTCTAAATAACAGTGTTATTGTGTAAAGTAAAGCTGGTTTGTATCTGTGTGCAGTAAGCAATTCAAGACTTGAATTATTATTATTATTATTTATTATTATTATTATTATTAACGTTTATTTATAAGGCACCACACAGTATCCACAGTGCCGTACAGAGGCAATAGCATAGACAATAGTTACATATACAATTCAATACAAACATTACCAGAGGGTATAAATACAATATGTAAGGAAAATAAAGATGCTGGATCTGTATGTAGAAGCAGGTGAATAAGAGATAGACAGAGATAGACAGTAGAGAGATAAAGGTGGGAAGTGATGAGGACATGGTAGAGGGGTGATGACAGAAGGGAGGAGGATCTTGCTCATAAGAGCTAACATCAGGGGCGTTTCTAGAAATGAAGGGGCCCGTGTGCAGACCCCCACAGGGGCCCCCCCTCCTCCTCCTCAGACGCCCCTCCCAAGACGGGCCCCCCTCTTCTTCTTCTCAACCCCATCCATATCTATACAAACGGTGATGGTCTCCAGCAGTCTTCCTTTCCCAACAGTGCACTGCACAGCCTCACGCTCTGCAAACAGAAAAGGAGCATGAGGCTGCGCAGTGCACGTACGCCTGACATCCCCATGTGACACCCGTGCGCAATGCACTGTTGGGAACGGAAGGCTGCTGGAGACCGTCACCGTTTGTACAGAAATAGGTGGTACTGGGATCTTCCATTGGGTGCAGGGTGAGTGCCATGGGCGGCCCCCTTGTCTGCGGGGGCCCGTGTTTACTGCACACTCTGCACCCATGGTAGATACGCCACTGGCTAACATGCTAAGTGAGAGAGGGCAAATAAACAGGAGACACAGTGATGAAGATGGGGAGGGCAGGTAAGCTTAGGTGGAGGAAGGGTAGGTTAGTCTGAAGAAGTGGGTTTTGAGGGAGCGTTTGAAGGATTGGAGGGTGTTGGATTGCCTGATAGGATGTGGTAGGTTGTTCCAATAGAGAGGAGCAGCCCGGGAGAAGTCTTGGATGCGGGAGTGAGAGGTAGTTATCAGGTTAGAGTTGAGGTGACGGTCACCAGCAGAGCGGAGGGGACTGGAGGGAGTGTGGATGGAGATAAGGGAGGAGAGGTAGGGAACAATGGAGGAGGAGAGAGTCTTGTAAGTTGTGGTAAAGAGCTTAAAGAGAATTTTAAAAGGGACAGGAAGCCAATGTAGAGATTGACAGAGAGGTGGAGGCAGTGCGTTGGAGGAGAAAGATGAGTCTAGCTGCAGCATTTAGTATAGATTGTAGGGGTGCGAGACGGACCAGAGGGAGGCCAAAGAGGAGAATGTTGCAGTAGTCCAGAAAGGAGATAACAAGAGATTGAATGAAAGTTTTAGTGACATCTGCTATTAAGAAGGGTCTGATGCAAGCAATGTTGCGCAGATGAAAGCGGCAGAACAGTGAGAGGGCGTGGATGTGGGGGGTGAAGGAGAGAGAGAAGTCCAGGATGATGCCCAGGCAGCGGGCTTGGGTGGAGGAGGAGATGGTGCAGTCACCAATAGTAATAGAAATAGTAGCGGTAGAGGGGATACGTGAAGGAAGAAAGACTACAATTTCAGTTTTATCCATGCTTGAGAAAACGATCGGACATCTACGAGGAGATGGCCGAGAGGCAATCTGACACTTTTGACAGAAGTTCGGGGGAGAGGTCAGGGGAGGAGAAATAGATTTGAGTGTCGTCGGCATAGAGGTGATAGTTAAAGCCAAAGGAGTTGATTAGATCACCCAGAAAGGAGATGTAGAGTGAGAACAGAAGGGGACCAAGGACTGAGCCCTGGGGCACGCTAACGGAAAGATGAGTGGTGGGGAGGAGGAGCTAGGGGTTTGAGACAGAGAAGAAGCGGTCCGAGAGATAGGAGAACCAGGAATGGACAGTGCCAAAGAGGCAGAGGGAGTGAAGAGTGTGGAGCAGGAGAGGGTGATCAACAGTGTCAAAGGCTGCCAATAGATCCAGGAGGATCAGAAGGGAGAAGTGGCCCTTAGATTTGGCAGAAAGGAAATCATTTGTGATCTTAGTTAGGGCAGTTTCAGTGGAGTGCAGGGGGCGGAACCTAGATTGGAGAGGGTCCAGTTTGGAGTTGACTGCAAGGTAGCTGATTAGACGCCTGTAAACAAGTTGTTCAAGGAACTTGAAGGTCAAGGGCAACAGGGAGATGGGTCAGTAGTTGGAGGGTGAAGTGGGGTCAAGGTTAGGTTTTTTTAAGGATGGGGGACAAGAGCATGTTTAAAGGGGGAGCACGAGAAGCCAGAGGAGAGGAATAAGTTAAAGAGGTGGGCAGGTGGAGAGAGAGAGAGAGACCGGAGAAGATTAGACGGGATGGGATCAAGTGGGCACGTTGACGGAAGGGATGACAAGAGAAGTGAGTGGATTTCTTCAGCTGAGGTAAGGATGAAGGTAGATATTGGTGGGTGGCTAGGGAGAGGATGAGAGCGTGGAGACTGAGATGGAGGAGAGGTGATGGTCGAGGAGATAGAGCTCTTGATGGAGTCAATCTTGGAAGTGAAGAAAGTGGCAAAGTGAGAGGCATAAATGGAGAGAGGGTGGGGTGGAGGAGGTGGGGAGAGAAGAGAGTTGAAGTTGGCAAAGTGGCAACAGGGATTAGATGATTGGGAGAGGATTTAAAGAAATATTGCTTGGCAAGGGCGAGGGAAGAGCTAAAAGAGCATGAACTTGAAGTGGAGAAAGTCTGCAAGGGAATGGGACTTCCTCCAGAGGCGCGTTGCAGTACGGGACCATTTCTATAGGAGCCGAGTGAGCGGGGAGTGCCAAAGTTGGGGGTTGGTGCATCAAAGGGAGGCAGAAAAGGGAGGGCAGGCAGTATCAAGGGGGCGGAGGACAGGGCATTGTTGTAGAGCGAGGTGGCTAGATTAGGGCAGCACATGGTGGAAATGGGTGAAAGGAGGGGATCAAGGGAAGAGGTGAAAGCCACAACATCAATGGAATTGAGGTTCTTTTGGGAAAGAATACATTTGGGTGAAGGGGAAGAAGAGGGGGAGGAAGAGAGGGAGAAGGGAGAGATGGAGAAATCAGACAGAGAACATGAGTGAGAATACAAGGTCAAAGGAGTAACCCAGGTTGTGGGTGGGTGTTGCAGTCCACTGTGATAGGCCAAGGGAGGAGCAGAGGGAAAGAAGTTTTGTGGTGCTGGGGTCTGAGGGATTGTCAACAGGGATGTTGAAGTCACCTAGGATAAGGGTGGGAAGGTCAGAAGACAAAAAATGGGAGAGCCAGGCTACAAAGTTAGCAATGAATTTGGAGGGGGGGGGCAGGGTGGCGGTAGACAACATCAACGCAGTTGATGGGGTGATAGATGTGACACTGCATTCACATCTATCATCCCATCCATCTCCTCAAAGGAGGTGAAAGAGAGAGAGGGTTCAGGGGCTATGACGCTAAATGTGCAGGAAGAGGAAAGAATGATGCCCACCACCAGTAGGGCATTCGCCAGGCCTAGGGGTGTGGGAGAAGGAGGGGCCACCATAGGAGAGGGTTGCAGGGGAGGTAGTATCAGAGGTGGAGAGCCAGGTCTCAGTGATGGCGAGAAGGTTGCAGGAGTTAGAGATGAAGAGGTCATAGATGGCAGGAAGCTTGTTGCAGATAGATCTGGCCTTCCAAAGAGCACAGGAGAATGAAAGAGAGGTAACAGGAGTGATGTGGATTAGATTGGAGGGGTTGCAGGAGCAAGGTAAGGCACAACGGGCCACCCGCACATGGATGGGGGTAAGGGTGGGTATGGTAAGGGAAGGGAAGCCTGATGGAGGAATGGAAGAGGGTATGGGTTGAGAAGGATGGGTGGGGAGGTAGAAGGTGGGAGAGAGAGGGAGGGGGATGTAAAAACATAGGGCCATGAGAGTAAGAAGGAGGCACAAAGAAGTAATAAAGGCAGGAATAACTGAAGAGAGGTTCAGAAGAAATGAAATGGAAACATGTGCAAAATAATTAAAAAGTATAAATAACAAATAATAATAATAATAGGGCAGAGCAATTTAGTGCAAGGTTAATAGAAGTCCCAAGCAGTCACCAGAAGCAGCATCAGAGTGGTTTCATCTTGCAATGTGCATGAAAGGATTTTCAGATGGAGTATCCAGGAAATGCAGAAGTTTCATAATATAAATTAAAATACCTCTATGCTTGTGTTGTAAAAGTTAATGTATGAAAGGGTATTAATTTGTTTCCTCTGTTTTCCTCCTATTTAACTCTGGTGTAACTAAATTCTAATACCACTTAAAATTATTCACTTTAAATTTATTCATTAAAGCAGCCACATGGCCTAGAAGCCTACACCACACCTACACTTCCCCTGAAATCAACATGGTTTTGCCGAGGATTAACTTTCCTCTCTTAGGACCAGATTCAGTTTTAATAAGCAGAGGTCACTTACGCACGCAAGGTGCGTAAGTGACCTGACTGCACTGGAGGGCGCATGCTAAAGCGGGCAAGGGGAAGCATGCTAAGTGTACAGTGTGGGAGGGGTTTCCCACACTGCAGCGAATCAGCGATCATACGGGCCGCTGATCCGCATGCTACACTTAACGCAGGCTTATGGCAGTGTAAGTTGCCATAAAGCCCGCACGCGAGAGGGGAGTGACAGGGGGTGTGCACTCAACTCTCGCTCGTGTAATTACAGACCTCCGCACGCACGGAAAACGTGTGGGGGTCTGAATCCGGTCCTTAATTTCAATCTCCTTCTTAAGTCTAAATCCAGCCCAACGTGTTTAGCAAATAGGGGGATGATTCAGAGATACGATTTCCACGGCACTTAGGAGCGTATATTTAGGATCTTAGAAAATTCGCATTACTGCGCATGCGTAGTAATAGTGTAACGCCATGTACGTAGCGGTTAGGAGCGTAAATTCGCTAAGAGCGTAAGTTTGAATCGATCGCAAGCACTTAAGATCTTAAGTGGTCGTCTCACTGTAAGATCCCTCGCAGTTTGCAAAGGGAGTGACTGTTTATGCAGTGGGCTGTAACCTGCTAAGATCTTAACCTTAGATGTGTATATTTGCGATCTTTTCGCAATCGCATCTCTGAATCAGCCCCTAGGACCGCAACTCCCCATTTTTTTTGTGATTGACGCATGCATGGAAAGTGAGCGGGTACAAACGGGAATGAATTTCCGGGTGGAGGCTCTGCAAAAAGTGGGTCTCTTGAATGAAAGTGATGTCTGCTTTGAGGTCCTGCAGGGATGTAGAGAGTTTAGTTCATTTGAGTGGGGAATTAAGGCCCTTAACATTTTATGATGTTATACACAGGGTCATATTAATAGGTTAAAATAGAGCATGTTAAAGCATACATATGGAAATAGAGCGTTCATTGGGCAGTCTCCCTCAGTAAAGCCCTAGTACGGGTCATATATTAACTGTATTTTGTATGCTTGTCTATCTTTCTTCAGGACCAGAGCGTAATGGCATTATTCTCTGAACTAGGCATCCATTCTTCTCAACATTTTGGCTAAGATTAAGTATATGTTCTCGTCAGTTAGGGCAACAAACTGGCCTCGAAAATTTAACGAGGTAAACCACATGCAACCATAGGGAAATGTTGCAGAGTTGCACATCAGACGTGGGCCACCTCTAAATCTGGCACTTATGTAAGGGGGGACGAAAGCCTAGCTCGCCCTCCCTCTAAAACCGGCACTTAAGTAAGTAAGGAGGGACGAGGGCCCAGCTCACCCCCTCTAAAACTGGCCCTTAGCTAAGGGGGAAACAAGGGCCCAGCTCGCCCCCCTCTAAAACCAGCACTTAGCTAAGGGAGGACAAGGGCCCAGCTATCCCCCCACCTCTAAAACCGGCAATTAACCAAGGGGGGACAAGGGCCCAGCTCGCCCCCTCCTAAAACTGGCATGTAGCTAAGGGGAGACAAGAGCCTAGTGCACCCCCCCCCTCTAAAACCAGCACTTAGCTAAGGAGGGACGAGGGCCCAGCTCGCCCCCCCCCTAAATCTGGCACATAGGTTGGTAAGGGGGGACGAGGGCCCAGCTCGCCCCCCCTCTTGAACCAGCACTTAGCTTAGATTGGTCCACTAAGCCAAGAGACAAAGGGCTAGATCCAGACCTACATTCCCTTTACGTTTCAACGTGTAGCATATTTACGCTATCGTAATCACTATGCACTCTCCTGGGCACTCCCCTCGGCCGTACGTACTTTTGCCGTTTTACACTTTCCAAACCCTACCTTAACTTTTCTAAGCGTAACTCCTGTCGGCCGTAATGGCTGCACATACTTACGCGCCTAAGAACGCCCATACTGTACGCCTCCAAAGCGTAATTACAGGTGTTGTATGGCTGGCACGCCCCTCCGTCCGTAGTTATGCTCTTGATACTAGGATGGTAAGTACGTTAAGAGTTATGTGCCATAACATCTGCTGCGTGCATGCGCAGTACCTACAAAATAGCATTTTTACGTCTTCAGCTAGCGTAAATACGCTAATGAACGTAGCTCTGGATCTAGCTTAAATTTCCCAAAAAATTACGGCAATGATATATCCTAAGTGGACAATTATAAATAGCAATACAATATAGAGCTGAATGTACAGCTTGTCACAGTAATGTAATGACCACACTTTAAATCCTTTAGCACATACTCAATGGATGGCAAGTCTGGTGTCAGCATCCCCAGCAATTGAAGCAGCTATATCGTTTCTTAATTTTGCCGCAGTTAAAAACCTTGCATTTCGATCTTGTGATCGGGCAGGCGGCAGCTGTAATACTCTAGACTATGTGTCTTGTGTGTCCTGTATTGTGTCCTTTAAAAAATTTAGTGTGTTTAAAGTTGGCATGCGCTGACTGGGTGCAACAGCTTGGAATAATTTAATTGGGCCCTGGTGTCTATTTTGTTCATTTTTGTAAACATGCCCATGAATGGGAGGGACTGCTGGTGGCATCAGTATTGTGACAATACAGATGAAATTCTTGGAGTGGCTCAAGATCACCCAAAACAAAAGCATTTTCCAAGAATATCTTATTAAATCAGGAAAGTGGTAGATTGGAAGATGATCCGATACTGTCGTATCTCAGCAGAAGTTGATATAGATGTAAGATGCAATGACCACTTCACACTGTGGACTGACCAATGAATGAATGAAGGAAACACCGTCCCAGAAAAAGATTTTAACAACAACGCAGCAATTTGAAAAGACCGCTCTTGAACCATCACTCAAGCAGGCAAATGTGAAAAAAGAATAATAAATATATACACACGTCCTGCGCCCCCTTTAGGTCAGCTGTCCTACCTGTACCTGGAACCCTCACCCTTTGTGCTTCCTACAATGTAATAGGAAACCCTATTATACCTTAGACATCATATTATAAATAGTGCAGGTATTAAGCGCATAACCTTATACAATTTTATATCAAAAGTCTTGAATAGTACTTTTCTTAGTCTTTTAATTCAGTAGGATTAGTCTTTATTCTTTGGCAGAATGTACCTCCTTCATATATATATATAT
>WWET01003523.1:38923-52424 GCA_011038615.1 Limnodynastes dumerilii | reverse complement strand
TATAAACTTTTAGATGAGAATGTCCCCAAAAACAGAATATATCCTGGTTTGACTCAATTTATTATAGATCTACTCACAATTTGATCTATTAATGTAGGCTTCTCATAAAGATCTTTTCTCCACTCCAGACTTCTATTTCTTCAGTAAATGTTTTTCTTTCTTTCAGAAGTATAATTTCCAATTTTTCTTTTCTTTTTCTTGCGTATTCTCATCAGATCCTCGATCCCAATCAGTACATAGAAGGGAAAAAGACCACCATGTGTAATTCTGCGACTCACAGGTAAGTACTTAATCCTTTAGATCCTACACGCATTCCTCTTTTCTTGTATGGTTAGCATATAATCAAATCTCTGTCTGTTTTCTTCTAGGTTCCTCCAAACTCCTTGCAAGTCCCGCTCCTCCCTTCTCCGTCTCCCCAAGTATGACACCGAGGTAAGGGAAAAAAGGAAGAAAGAATGCCCTGCGCAGACCTGCGCAAATGTCTCATCATTAGAACAATTCCTTCTTACATACGTGAATTACCCTCTAGGAACACCCCTAATAGTAGATATCAAATGGGAGCTAGATGCCTGTAATAGGGTGTTGGTAGCTGTAGGTTTCCTGTATACATCTGTTTTCAACTTGAAATCCTCAGAAACATAAATCCTGAGATGCAGAAAATTAATCTCCTGCTTGTTGATATCTCTTGTGAGTTTGAGATTCAAATTATTACAATTCAATATGTCAATAAATTGTTCAAGTATCTCTCTATCACCTTCCCAGATGATGAAGAGGTCATCAATATATTGTGACGACATCAAAATATGTCTTGTGTATTCTGAGTTTTTCTCACAGAAAACCAAAGCATCCTCCCACCACCTTAGATACATTTTAGCATACGTGGGGGCACAAGCTGCCCCCATAGCTGACCCCCACGTCTGCAAATACAATGAGTTTGTTACATGGTGTCAGAGTAACTCTGACAGCATTTAACCTTGTGCTTTACATGATGGACTTTAGGACCTAGAATTCCTGACTTCACTGTTGCTGGGGATATGTTTCATTGCAGGCTCTGATTGGCGGCAGGGATTTTAAATAGCTTCTCCCATGTGTCTCTCACTGTTGGTGATAGCGGGCCGTATGCAGAGCTCCGGCCGCATTGCATATGCAGCCGGAGTTTTCCGATTTGTTCTACTGCGCATGCGCAGTAATTCTGTAACGTAATTTACGTTACTTGTTGCAACGTAGCTTGCGTATTCGCGGTCCAGCAGCTCTTTGTATCTCCAGCTCCATTCTGTGTTTATCATCTGCCAGAGTGTGTGTGCTGTGTTTAGAGCTTCCTCCAGCAGCTCTCTGTACCTCCAGCTCCCTTCTGTGTTTATCATCTGCCAGAAGTGTGTGTGCTGTGTTCAGGGCTAACTCCAACAGCCCTCTGTATCCCCAGCTCCATTCTGATTCTACAATCTGTAGAATTGTGTGTGCTGTGTATCAAGTGCACCCCAGTAGCTCTCTGTATCTCCAGCTACTTCCTCAACTCCCCACCTGCCTATAGGTGCATGTTGTATGCTTCTCCCTCTTACCTATTTTGGGGGTCTGTCAATCTCAGGGCTTAACATTAGGATAGACCAGTCCCTCCTGTAAGGCTAATCAGCCTCTCTCTCTGTATCTGGTACCTAACTCTGATCTCTGCCCTGTCGGTACACTTGCTGTATGTCTGGCCCTACTCAGAGCATACCAATAGGGAAGTCTACTCCATCCTGTTTGTCAGTAGTACCCCTCATCATTCTTACTACTCATCTCTGGTTCCTACTATATTGGTACGTGTGTTGTACGCCTGGGTTCCTGCTCCTGTTAGCGGCCTGCCAAGTAACTCCAGGGACTTTCAAAAGGGGTCACAGCTTGCTGGGGTCCTTGCAGCCCAGAATATCCTCAACATCAGAGGCTCTAGTGAAGACCAGATCCCAGTTAGACTCCGCGCCCTTGTGTGGTACCTGGGTACCCGTAACAGAGTTGCTGAAGGTAAAGTAGTTCTTGGTCAAAACAAATTCTAGCAATTTAAGAATAAAGTCCTCCTTATCACTGTTTTTATCCATGTCTAGAAAATATTTGACCGCTTGAAGGCCATGGTGGTTGGAGATGCTGGTGTACAGCGATTCAACGTCTAATGTACACAGCCATGTGTCCTCATTAATGATAATCCCCTCAATTTTCCTCAGAATGTCCAATGAGTCCCTGGTGTACGAGGGTAACTGCAACACAAAGCGTCTAAGGTACTTATCAACAAAAATACTACCTCTCTCAGTTAAACTCCCTATGCCAGCAACAATGGGCCTGCCAGGGGGCTTTATTAATCTTGTGTATTTTGGGGAGGAGATATAGTGTAGCTACCTTAGGGTTTTCAACCTCTAGGTATTGTTTTTCTTGTTTATTGATCTGGCCGTTATTATAAGCTTGTGTCAGCATTTTTTGCATATATATTTTTGAAATTGGCAGTGGGATTAAAAATACGTTTTTCATAACATTGTTTGTCAGATAATTGGCGTGTCGCTTCATTGAAATATAGTTGTTTGTTCCACAAAACATTGTTTCCCCCTTGTCTGATGGTTTAATGACCACATCGTTCCAATCCTCCATGTCCTTTAGAGCTTTATTTTCTTCTTTAGTAATATTGTTAATCTTAATAGGTCTATGATTGAACAAGTAGTTTTTCAAAGTATGCGTAAGGGGCTCACATGAAATATTGGAAGATATAGCCAATTCCTCCAATATATATAGTACAGTCTTTTCAATATTTGTCATATATATAGTATCAAAGTAATTATTTTTTAGCACTATTAATTTATTTCAATTTATAGCAATTTCACTTTTACATAATTTATTAATATCCTAATTCATATATGACTATTCCTGTTTTAAGAATTTATAAAATAAATTAGGATTATCCTGTTATATGTTAATATGAATTGTGATCGACTCCCTTTATTTTTACAATGTCATCAATTTGGTTTAATTGTTTCTTATAATGACATAGATAAATAGACCCATTATATCCTCATATTATATGCATATGCCTTTTGTGCTTCTCTCTGCAATTACTTATGATTTAAACTAACCCTGTCTTACAATTAAATAAATAAGGGGGGAAGAGTCCACGTGAAAAAAGTCAATAAATTGGTGAAAACACTTTTTCTTCAAAAAGTCTTACGATTCTTTCACATTTCTTGGTCTCTATACCACAGAATCCTTTTCCCATACAGCTTCAAGTCCCTCCAAAGAAACAACAAGGAAAATCCTTTGTGTAGTATTGACAATAGATCTATGAGTTTAAAAGGGGAGTTATACCCCTACTCACATTATTCTCCTCTTGTTTGTAATGCATAAAATCCCACTGTGCCGCACCTCCACAGATACTCCTCGCTGCGACTACATCTCACCAGGACCAATTCTCCACTCTCACCACCCCGGAAAAAGAAAGACACCGCAATCTAAGGCAATAACGTTCAGCACCAAGATATATTCCAGGTAAGTAAACACTTACACTTTTGTTCTTCTCCACACTAGCCTTCTCCCAAATTTTGGATATTCTCTCCTTTGCTCTTTCAGGCACCCTTCGTATCTCAAAAAAGAAAGAAAACCAGGGCACGGACCTGGGTGAATATCGTTTAGCACAGCTGTAATTAAGGTAAGTAGAATACTCACACTCCAATTCCTCTTCGATATGGCTCTTATTGAATTCTTTAAAATTTTCCTTTCTTTTTCAGGGAACACCGTATCCTCCGTCGGCTGGAAGGCTAACTGCCAACCATCCGTACAGTGTTACCTCAAAGCATCACTTCCAGTCAGGGGTAAAATCCTCCCAAAAAACTTTAATAAAATAACAATAAAAATTCATATAAAACGGTTTCAGTTTCTTACTTTCGGGGAATCCCCTTCAAATTCCGGGTGAGGGGATATTAAACTACACCTTAGACCAGACACTGGAACCTCTCTTCAAAGATGGTATACACTCATATACAACTAACCAGCAAATTATGGGCCCACTCCCTGGCCGAAGATAAGTGAGAAGAGGGTTCCCTGCTGCTAATGAATGTAGGAAACAATAACAACCTCCTTTTCAACACGTTTCAGGCACACTCTGTGCCCTTTTTCAAAGAATAGCTCCCGGATGGATTCCCTCGCCTTTTAACATGTGGTTGACGTCATCACTGTGGGCTCCGGCTGTCCTGTCTCTTACTACACTCCCCCTTCTTAATCTTTTCTTCAAAAAACTTCTTTCCCTTTCTCAAGATGTAATTTCCACCTTCCTCTACAATAATGCCATATCTTATTCCTTCTTCTACCTAATAATCTCAGTCCTTCGTTTGTGGTACTTTTAATTTACATTCTATTAGCGGCATCTTTTCTGTTTTTCCATTTTTCTAAATTTTATCTTT
The DNA here is from genome assembly GCA_011038615.1 of Limnodynastes dumerilii. Taxonomy (NCBI): domain Eukaryota; kingdom Metazoa; phylum Chordata; class Amphibia; order Anura; family Limnodynastidae; genus Limnodynastes; species Limnodynastes dumerilii. Next base: position 48,012 of record WWET01003523.1, on the reverse strand, counting down.
TTCCTTATTTTCTTATAGTCCTATATTCTGTATTTTACCTTTTCTTATTTGTTATATTTTCATTCAACTATGGGGACATTTCTTCTAGGTCCGTTCACTGCTTCGCTATGTGTTCTTCCCTCTGTTTGCACTGGACCCCGGACCCCCCTTGATTAGTTAATCCATATTCCTCTCCTATGTCTACCCCGAGTATTACACTACCCATTCTTCACCCCCAATCCTTCCAAGGAATGCACAATTTGGTGTACACGGTGCTATCTTTCCTCAGATGGTAGTCTCTCATAGATAACAATAAACCTACATTTACTCTGTGTCAATCTTATTTCAATTACATATAATAAAGTGATTAATGTGAATTACTTTAGGTGAAATCTATATGTCACAAAATGATCCTTTTTAAGGGAATTTTGATCAAATTATGTGTCCCTTAACTGTGTTCCCACATTTATCATATTAATTTAAATCCTATATTAAACGTGTGCAAATATGTGGGTTTTAACTATAATGCATTCCTCATGAAAAGTATTACCCTTATTTTATGACCTACCTATAAATTTATCTCCTAGGGAAAAATTATAAAATGTGAAATGCGTTAGTGTAGTGTCTAAAGTGGTAGTGGTAAGGGGAGTACATCAGCAACCTAAAAAACATCTGAAAATAAATAGTCAAGGGTTTCATCGGTGTGGGTTTTGTAAGGCCTGTAAAGAAACAAAGAAACTTAACAGAAAAACTACAGAATATAAAATTACAGCCACAGGGAGGAAGGGGGAAATTCATGACTTCCTAACTTGCGATATTAAGAACTGCGTGTATTTGGTGGAATGCGAGTGCTCACTCCAGTTTCTGGGAAGAACTACCAGGAAACTGAAGGAACGCTGGAGTGAGCACTTGCGCAACATCAGGAAGGAGGAGATTAATCACCCCCTTTCGAACCACTTAAGGGAAGTACATGGATGTAATACGGAAGCCATTCACTTCTTTTTGGGCATTCATAAGGTGGAAGGGCATTGGAGGAGTAGGGATCAGAATAAGGCTTTAGTTAAGAAGGAAAAAAATTGTGTTTTTTTTTTTTTGTATTTTTATTATTTTAATAAACCTATATTTTTTTTTATAAGGAATATATATATAGGAATGTGAATTCATTAAGGTATATTATTAATCCTACTAAGTAAATTCCATGTGAAAAGAATGTGAATGAAAATGTGAAATGCGTGCATTCGTATACAGAATAAAATGAGTAAATTTTAACAGGGATGTATCCCCCATCAATAGTATTACCCTTATTATGAATTCAAAAATTAATAAATCTGAAATGCATTAATTTTGACGTCTTTAATGTGAAATGTGAAATGCGTTAATTGGGACATCTTTAATAAACCGATGAATACTAAAACTCTAATTAATGTATCTATCTGGGGGGGGAATTGGTGGATGATACCATAGGATTATTACATAAAATAAAAAATTGTAAAATGCGCGAGGTCCTAAATTGTGACCTCATCAAAAAAACCTATGGGTATTAAATTGCCTAATAAGTGAGTCCCTCTTGAGTATAGAAGATGCACACTGTATGGATAATCTAGTGGGACTATTCTATTCCTCTAGGAACCATTTCAGTTCGAATAAATTATTAAAACCTGCAGGTGTCATGGTGTTGAAATGGAAAATGGTTTCCATTTCCTTCTTAACTAAAGCCTTATTCTGATCCCTACTCCTCCAATGCCCTTCCACCTTATGAATGCCCAAAAAGAAGTGAATGGCTTCCGTATTACATCCATGTACTTCCCTTAAGTGGTTCGAAAGGGGGTGATTAATCTCCTCCTTCCTGATGTTGCGCAAGTGCTCACTCCAGCGTTCCTTCAGTTTCCTGGTAGTTCTTCCCAGAAACTGGAGTGAGCACTCGCATTCCACCAAATACACGCAGTTCTTAATATCGCAAGTTAGGAAGTCATGAATTTCCCCCTTCCTCCCTGTGGCTGTAATTTTATATTCTGTAGTTTTTCTGTTAAGTTTCTTTGTTTCTTTACAGGCCTTACAAAACCCACACCGATGAAACCCTTGACTATTTATTTTCAGATGTTTTTTAGGTTGCTGATGTACTCCCCTTACCACTACCACTTTAGACACTACACTAACGCATTTCACATTTTATAATTTTTCCCTAGGAGATAAATTTATAGGTAGGTCATAAAATAAGGGTAATACTTTTCATGAGGAATGCATTATAGTTAAAACCCACATATTTGCACACGTTTAATATAGGATTTAAATTAATATGATAAATGTGGGAACACAGTTAAGGGACACATAATTTGATCAAAATTCCCTTAAAAAGGATCATTTTGTGACATATAGATTTCACCTAAAGTAATTCACATTAATCACTTTATTATATGTAATTGAAATAAGATTGACACAGAGTAAATGTAGGTTTATTGTTATCTATGAGAGACTACCATCTGAGGAAAGATAGCACCGTGTACACCAAATTGTGCATTCCTTGGAAGGATTGGGGGTGAAGAATGGGTAGTGTAATACTCGGGGTAGACATAGGAGAGGAATATGGATTAACTAATCAAGGGGGGTCCGGGGTCCAGTGCAAACAGAGGGAAGAACACATAGCGAAGCAGTGAACGGACCTAGAAGAAATGTCCCCATAGTTGAATGAAAATATAACAAATAAGAAAAGGTAAAATACAGAATATAGGACTATAAGAAAATAAGGAAAAAGATAAAATTTAGAAAAATGGAAAAACAGAAAAGATGCCGCTAATAGAATGTAAATTAAAAGTACCACAAACGAAGGACTGAGATTATTAGGTAGAAGAAGGAATAAGATATGGCATTATTGTAGAGGAAGGTGGAAATTACATCTTGAGAAAGGGAAAGAAGTTTTTTGAAGAAAAGATTAAGAAGGGGGAGTGTAGTAAGAGACAGGACAGCCGGAGCCCACAGTGATGACGTCAACCACATGTTAAAAGGCGAGGGAATCCATCCGGGAGCTATTCTTTGAAAAAGGGCACAGAGTGTGCCTGAAACGCGTTGAAAAGGAGGTTGTTATTGTTTCCTACATTCATTAGCAGCAGGGAACCCTCTTCTCACTTATCTTCGGCCAGGGAGTGGGCCCATAATTTGCTGGTTAGTTGTATATGAGTGTATACCATCTTTGAAGAGAGGTTCCAGTGTCTGGTCTAAGGTGTAGTTTAATATCCCCTCACCCGGAATTTGAAGGGGATTCCCTGAAAGTAAGAAACTGAAACCGTTTTATATGAATTTTTATTGTTATTTTATTAAAGTTTTTTGGGAGGATTTTACCTCTGACTGGAAGTGATGCTTTGAGGTAACACTGTACGGATGGTTGGCGGTTAGCCTTCCCGTCGACGGAGGATACGGTGTTCTCTGAAAAAGAAAGGACAATTTTAAAGAATTCAATAAGAGCCATATCGGAGAGGAATTGGAGTGTGAGTATTCTACTTACCTTAATTACAGCTAAACGATATTCACCCAGGTCCGTGCCCTGGTTTTCTCTCTTTTTTGAGATACGAGGGGTGCCTGAAGGAGCAAAGGAGAGAATATCCAAAATTTGGGAGAAGGCTAGTGTGGAGAAGAACAAAAGTGTAAGTGTTTACTTACCTGGAATATATCTTGGTGCTGAACGTTATTGCCTTAGATTGCGGTGTCTTTCTTTTTCCGGGGTGGTGAGAGTGGAGAATTGGTCTTGGTGAGAGGAAGTCGCAGCGAGGAGTATCTGTGGAGGTGCGGCACAGTGGGATTCTACGCATTACAAACAATAGGAGAATAATGTGAGTTAGGGGTATAACCCCCCTTTTAAACTCATAGATCTATTGTCAATATTACACAAAGGATTTTCCTTGTTGTTTCTTTGGAGGGACTTGAAGCTGTATGGAAAAGGATTCTGTGGTATAGAGACCAAGAAGTGTGGAAGAATCGTAAGACTTTTTGAAGAAAAAGTGTTTTCACCAATTTATTGACTTTTTTCACGCGGACTCTTCCCCCCTTATTTATTTAATTGCATTATTCCTACCCCTATGCTCAGGTTCTGATTATTGGAGCATTAGGTTTGGGGGAGATTAGGTGGTCCCCTGGGGAGTTAAGGGCCCTAGCGGCGAAAGTCACAGACTTTATACTTATTGTCATTCTGTATTGTCTAACCCTGTGTTCCCTTTTGCTATTTGATATAAAGAACCTCTATTGTAAGTAATAGGAATGGAGTTCCTGTCAATCAGGGCAGGCTGAATCTCCTATAGGGGGCGGACCCAATTCCAGGACATCATTATTGCTGTACTATGGAGAACGGTCTCTCTTAAAGGTATGTTCTCTATCCGAGCAGATGATTGGTTTCACGCTGTTTTAAAGGCTTACAGCTGACTGACATCATGTCGATGCCTTAAGAAAGCTTGTGTTTTTCAATCGAAATGCGTGTCGGAGGCTTAGCACATGTGGGGGGTAGCCCTGGGCACTTTTTATCGTTCATACCATCTAATATGATGTGACTATTAGGGCCATTATTTGGATTAATTAATTGAGAGTTCCTTGTATATTTCCTATCGCATGGCAGTTCCCCAACTCTTCTATTTGGACATACTTTAAGCTGTGTGGGACAGCATATCCTCCCTTTCAGGGGGTAATGATTGGGTGTCTAGAGAATCCTAATAATTGAATATAACACAGTGGGATTGTATCGCTTGATTTTGACTAACAAAATCCTTTTTATATCTAATTATTGGGTAATGGGTTAACCTCATATAACCATAATATAAGAATTTAAATATACTATTCTGAGTATCTAATGTTTAGACCAATTTATTAGAGGAGACTTTGTCCCATTAGTATCCATTGGATTTCTAATAGTCCCTTCAATTACTTACTATTATAATAAATAGGCATATTTTGGAACTTTTTTATTTTTGTATTGCTGGCCACTATTTATACACAATTCATGCAGATGAGACCTGACAGGGCTCCCCTCATATTATTTTAACTATTCACCATTGTTGTGTCGATATTCACGCTTTTAGGGCCTATATGATGAGGATTATATGAGTACTTTCTCTTGTTCTCACTCTCTTTCACTTTTCCATCATCCAGTATGGGATATGACAGACTCTTATGAAAGAGAATTGCCACACCCTTCTTTTTTGTGATATATAGTGCCACACACCTCCTGAATCCAGGCATTGTGCAAGAGAGTGCCCTGGGCGATCGTCCAATGGGTCTCCTGTAAGAACACCACATCAGCATTAAGAGATTTTTGGTGGGATGACACTCATCACTGTTTAACAGGGGAATTAAGGCCATCCACAGGACACAAAATTTTATTTATTGAGTAGTTAGCTGTAGGTGACAAATTAGTATATTGTTAGGCAAGGTATACACTATCCTATACCTGCTGGGAAAAAGGCCTTGAGGTGAGATAAGTATTGAAAAGCTGGACCCCTGTCCTGGTCGCCAGGAGATCCAGTGAATTCCCACCGCCAGGGAGGGCAGCTACGTCCAACTACATATGCAGAAAAAGCACAGTATAAGAAATTATTGTAATCTTTATGTGTTGCTAGAATCACATATAATAACCACAAACATTAAGAAATTCTCCAATAACTCCTATTTTCTAAATTTTCTAAACCATTAACTTGTGCTGTACCCAAAGTGATTTGGGCACAGACTAAGGGCCTCATTCACTAAAGTTGATTTAGTTGAAATCGCCCAAACTCCCGGAACTTAAGCTGCGACTTTGCTATCGCTGCATTCACTAAAGCTAAAGTCCTGGGACTTAGCGCAGCAATTTTTGCTGCCACATAAAGGAATGTGGAGGATACTGAACAACACCAGCTCCAGGTTCAGCGTACACAGCAAATCATCCGACATGTCCGTGTGTTTAACGTGCGTTTGTACCTCCCTGTCTAACCAGGAGGTAGGGCAACTGTTTAGGCTGAATCGTGCAAACCTCCTGGCAATTAATGAGCAGGTGAGGAGGGATTTGGACCCACCAACATCTAGGTCACATGCACTGTCTTGGATACAGAAATTAATGTGTGCCCTCCACTTTCTGGCGACTGGCTCTTTCCAGGCTGTCACTGGGAGAGTGGGGGAGCTTTCACAGGCCAGTTTTTCAAGTCACTTTACTCATGTGTTATGTGCACTTAAGAAACTTGTGCCAACACATATCTGCTTTCCCAGCCAGGAGTTAAATTAGCGAGCCCTGAAGCTAGCATTTTATAGTATCTCAGGATTTCCTAATGTCCTGAGTGCTATAGATTGCGCGCATGTCTATGTCAATAAGCATCATTACCATTCCCTGAATGTTCAGGTGGTCTGTGATGCAAATATGAAAATATTGAGTGTTTTTGCTGGCTACCCTGGGTCATGCCATGATTCCTATATTCTGAGGCGGTCATCCCTGTTTACCAAATTTGAGCAGGCACAAATGCCAACGGGATAGCTGCTATATAAGCGTATGCAAATACTGTAATCGGGCCAGTGGTATCTTTCTGGCCGTAGGCTGCACTCTGTGGGGGTCAGCAGTTATTGTCCTCAGAGTAACTTCGGAGGCAGCAGGGAGTCCTTCACCCATGGTGCCCTTGTTAGCCAGGGCCCTCCCTTGTGGGTGCTATGGGCAGGTGTGTGGCCCGACTATCAGCCTACACCGCTCCAATGGTGTATAGCGGAGGGTGAACAGGGGTTGCTTCCTCGGATGCGTTCCTGTGAGGAGAGCCCCAAGCACTATAGCGGCTCACACCACATGATAATGGCGGAGGCCGCGGTGCCTGCAGTTGTCAGGCTGGTCTTCCGGTGGTTTAGTGCGCAGGGAGCTGGGAGAGAGCATCGCACTTGCCTGACGCTCTTAGTTATTCACGGGGGAGCTAGAATGGTAAAGGCTCATTTCCAACCCCAGAAAGCTTCAGGTAAATTGTGAAGTCTGAGGAGCTCATAAAAATGCAGCCATCACAGGTGGCCCGCCCACCGGAAAGGCCACACTTTATCCTTTTGGCTGGAAGAATCATTTCATATACATATCGTATGTGAAACTTATGTGATTTTAGAAAAGAGGGCAGGTAATTAATTGGGTCTATATCTATTGGCAATTGGACAACTGTTTGCTGCGCAAAATGCCTAATTTGCAAATACATGAGAAATTGGCTATTTAAAATTCCAAACATCTTCTTGAGCCTGTCATATGATAGTATATGCCCTCCAGGATCAAAAACATCACAAATAGATTTAATTCCCTTATCTATCCATGTCAGATAATGAGTAGTGTCCAGACTAGGAGTAAAACATAAATTTACCAAGATAGTATTAAACCAAGACATGTATGATTGCCCTTCTGGGCAGCATGTACTCTGTCCAATATTTTATATCTCTGAATAAGATATTGGGGTAGATCCAGAACTCCGCTTGCAATACGTTTACTCACGTAGTGTATTTACACGGGCGTACCTTCTATACACTCCCCTTGGCACACCCCTTGAATGTACGTACTTTGACCGAGATCCGCTTTCCAAACCCTACCTTAACTTTTGCCCACATAACCGATGTCATCCGCTCACGTACGTACGTGCAACACGTATTTACGCAGCTAAGCATGCCCATACTGTACACTTTAAATACAAACCCCCGCCTACATAGCGTATTTCAGACGTATTTTTGACTCACGTAAAATTGGCACGCCCACACATAACGATTTACGCGACACATACGTGAATGGCCCATGCGTTCACATTTACGCTACATTACGGAGCGTATTTTCTATGGTGCGCATGCGCAGTACTTACCAAAATGCGATATTACATGTTTGCCACGCGTAAATTTGCTCACAAGCGTTGTTCTGGATCTGGGCCATTATCCATAATTTTGTCAGGGATTAATCTATTAGGTGTATGTATTAAAGCTCCAAGAGAATAGGGAGCCACTATAGATTGTTCTAGGTCTAGATTATTGAAGACTGATTTATGAAATAACCAATCCGTTATATATATTTAAAATGAGTCCGTCCCGGACATTAGGACTATCACACCATCAGATCTTCGCAGTTAAAGCCTCGCTTTGGCCACTCTAGGTTTTTTTATTTCCCCACAAAATGTTGGAAAATAGTTTTATAAAGTAGGCCACATCAGAAGACACCATTGAGATGGGCAACATCTGGATAAGGTACGCAAGATCCTCTTTAGCACCGCGTTTGTGTCCATTAGGGGTAGAGTCATCCGCCCCTGCACGATGTTTGTAATGGATTTCAGTACATATACACAGTATAATTACGTTATATAGTTTGCTAATTAAGGCGCTAATTTGAATCCCAAAATATTTAAGTTGGGGACCAGCTACTCTGAAATGCCGTGTAACTAGGGAGGAGACCTGGGGAGAAGCAGAGCCTTTTAAAACCATTGCCTCAGATTTGGAGAAATTTACTTGGCTCCATGGCCACCGCAAATAGTAACGGTAACAGGAGACAACCCTGTCTAATGTCCCTTTGTATAATAATTTGTCTAGAGATAAGTCTATTAGCTACCACCTACGTGTATTGGTACATTCTTTATTCAACTAATAAATATTAACTTGCTTGAATGTTCAATCCCTAACATATTAAAAAGAAACATTCAGAGACAAGAAATAATAATAATCTAAACCAGGGGTTCTCAACCCATGGTACGCGTACCTCTGTTAGGTGGTACGCGGCAGGCAGTCCTCTTGCTGCAATGCTGCAATGCTGCAATGCTGTTTGGTATAATAGAGCCAGACTTAAGCTGATTTTTACTCACTGTGTAAGTAAAGATCATTAAGCCTGCAGCCTGTCACACCATACCACATTACAGTGTCCAGGAACACGAGCCGAGGGGGCGGAGCTTCCGACTGGCACTGCAGGAAGAGGATCCCCAGAGCTAAAGGAAGGAAGGAAGTGCTGGAGGCTGGATCAGGTAAGGTAAAAGGTGTGGAACTGGAGTGTGCATTGTGTGGGGAGGGAGATGCCAGAAGGGGGGAAATGTATAATATGTAATGTGGAGAGGGATATAAAAGTAGGGCAGGGGTGATAATGTGTGGAGAGGGATATATATATATATGAGCAGGAGAGT